>JASDQU010436577.1:0-25171 GCA_032191745.1 Picea mariana
ACCCTAATTCCTTAACCGGAAATAGAAAACCATCGGCAAAAAACCATGTGCCGAAAAACCACCTAATATCATGTGGTCCCGGAAATATGTCGGCCCGGCGAAAATATGTCGGCCCAAAAAAAATTTTGGGGGGCTGCCCTGAACCCCCGCGCGGGGGGCTCCGCCCCCCTGCACCCCCCTCTTACCCCCCTGCGCGCCCAGCGCAAGCGCTCAGACACTACTACTCGTGCAAAGAATATAACACATACCCAACAATTCAGCAGGCTCTCTCTAATCTTTCTATCAACTTCCATGAATTAGAAAGAGAAGTTTTCAACATCAAAATCCGGAATGAGATCAACGTCACCCCAATGAGAAGATACATTGAAGAATGGGTCGAAAGGCAATTGAAACAGGTTTCCAATGAAAGACAACAGGCAGTTCCCAACATTCCAACAGTCGTGGAGAGCATCCTTGAAATCGCAGTCGTCAACGACATCAATGAAACGGAAGTCGTAAGAAAATAGCCAAAGCGCTCATATGTACCCTCACTATAATTTTAGTCATCTCATCTTTCTTTGTTTCTCAGCCCAGTTATTCCACTTTCTTAAATACAAATGTATAGGAAAACACTTATACATTTCCATTTATTTTCTTTTGTAGCTATTGCACTCTATCTTCTTTCCACAATCCTATTTCTTGTACATATTTCTCTAATGGTCTGCAGGAGCCCCAATCCTAGTCTATATGACAAACGCATTGAAATTCCGGTTTATATGTAACAGGCTTTAATTTTTGGTATATTTCAAAATTTGCAGTAGTATGTAACAAACTTTCATTTTTTGACATACTTGAAATAAAAAATGTATTCAAATTTTTATATGTTACATACTCTATTATTATCTTTCCGCATTCTATATAACAAATGCCTTTTTTTTTAATATGTTAGACTTTTATTCTTATCCTTTAGTGGTTTGTATGGCAAATGCATCTACTCTTTTATATGTTACACACTTTTCTTTTTATATATATTTCAAAGTAAATGGCGTTCAACAATGCAAGTGTCATTTACATATACCCCATGTTCACAAATGCATTTAAATTTTTATATTACTTATCTCTTATTAATTTTATGTCATCGTGTATTTTTATCTTTCACCTATCCATATGGAAAATGCATTTAAATTTCCAAATTTAATCTTGCACTGTCAACAAATTTTTTACTTTGTTATATACTTTCAAAAAAATTAGGTTTGCTTTATACTTTCAAAAAATAGATGTTGTTGTGCTTGTCGACCGTCATTTACTTTTTCACTATCTTCCATGATATACATTTTGCACAACATTTCCCTGATATATATTTTTCACCAAACACTTCGTTTCATTTACAATTCGACCCCATTTTCCACAATTTGCTTTCTAACCTCCTTGGCAGGGACTGCGCTGCCACGCAGCCTTGTTAAACTCCATAATTTTTAACCCTTTCAACATCTTCCATAAATATTCTACCACATTTCCTTCCCATAATATTTGTAATCTAGGATGGTTATTAATGACCCACTTTAGTGGATGCAATCACTACATTAGAATTATAAATGCTGCCAATATTAATTGTACTTTCTTCAACAATTTATTTATATGGATAGACTTTGTATCTCAACTTTGTTTAGGCTCTCTTGTTGACTATTACTTATGCTTATAAGTATGGCTAAAGTTGGTATTCCAACCTTGTTTAGGTTATCTTGTTGACTACTATTTGTAGATTTTAACCTTGTACAATTATTTACTGCAAGCATATTTTCAATAAAAGAACAAAAAAGATACAATGGAAAATACACACATTACACAGAGATTTTTCCCTTGGAAACCCAAACCGAGAAAACCAACATCTTCTATATTCATCTCATCATACATTGTTTACAATAGAATATACATATCAGATTCAACGACATCCAAAACCTTAATCCAATGACCTGGATTGGTCAACAACCCTAATTCCTTAACCGAAAATAGAAAACCATCGGCGAAAAACCATGTGTTGAAAAACCGCCCAAAAACGGACACGAAAATCAGTAAAAAAAAGAAATTGAGGGTGCTAACCTCGAACCCCCATGCAGGGGGGATACCACCCCCCTACAAACCCCCCTAGACAGGGAGGATTCTCACCCTTGTAAACCCCTAGGAAGAGGGTGTTATGCCCCCCTCTTACCCCCCTACGCGTCCGACACAATGTAGACACTAGTTCTAGTCATGCAAAGAATATAACACATATCCAGCATTCTCCGGCTTCTTGTTTTCTTTGGATAAAAGGGGTTATAGGGTTACATAGTCAACAATCCAGGGAAACAATGCCCATAGATCCTATACACCAAGAGAACTTCTTAGTGTTCACAGATTTCGTTAATGAATTTGCAACATTCTTCAAAGTGTCCACCTTCATCAACAACACATTCTTTTCTTCAACCATGTCTCTCACAAAGTGATATTGAACATCAATATGCTTTATCTTTGAATGATAAGCTAGGTTATTCACCAGAAAAATTTCACTTTGGATGTCACAATCTATTCTTGCAGCTTGTTGTGCCAACCCAATACCTAAACACAATCTATGTAACCATACTGCTGCCTTGCTTGCATGAGTGGCTGCCATGTACTCAACTTATGTAGTTGAAAGTGCCACTACACACTGTCTTTTCCTCATCCAATTGATTGCTCCTCCAAATAGGTTAAACAAATACCCTCTGATAGATCTTCTACGATCCATATCTCCAGGCCAGTATGTATCCACAAATCCATGTATGTCCAACACTTTGTCCAATCCTGGTCTTCCTTGGTAGCACAATCCATAACTAGTAGTGCCACACAAATACCTGAAAAATCTCTTCACTATTTTCCAATGATCCTTTCTTGGTTTTGACATATACCTGCTCAAAACTCCCACTGCATGTGCAATGGTTGGTCTAGTTCATACCATTGCATGCATCAAAATTCCAACCGCAATCACATATGGAACACGAGACATGTCCTCCTCCTCTTCTTGTCTCTTGGGACACTAATCCGTAGATAAATTTACACCTACAAGAATAGGGACCCTTATCGGTTTACATTCCTTCATATTTAACCTATGCAATATTGTCTCGACATGTTTTCTCTTATTTAACTAGAGTTTCTTGTTTCTCCATTCTCTTTTAATTTTCATGCCCAAAATGAAACTTGCAGCACCAAGATCCTTCATGTCAAATTTAGAAGACAACTGAGTTTTTACATCTTGGATAATCTCCTTGTTGTTTCCTATCAACAACATGTCATCCACATACAAGACCAAATAAATCAAATGATCACCAATTAATTTAAAATACACATAGTGATCCTCTTTTCTTCTTGTGAAGCCAAGTCCCAACATATAAGTATCATTTTTTTTATACCACATCCTTGTTGATTTTTTTAAACCATCTAGGGACTTTTTCATCTTGCATACCAACTCCTTCTCTCCCTTCACAATAAATCCTTTTGGCTGCTTCATGTAGATTTCTTGTTTTAGATCCCCATGTAGGAATGATGTCTTCACATCCATCTGTTCTACTTAAAAATCAAATGCAGAAGCAACAAATAACAAAAATATAATAGAGGTTAACTTTGCAACAAGAGAAAAAATATCACCAAAATCAATTCCCTCAACCTGGGAATAAGCCTTTGCTACTAATCGAGCTTTCTATTTCTCCACTTTCCCTTCTACATTCAGCTTCTTTTTAAACACCCATTTGTTTCCAATGGGATTTTGATGCAGAGGTGTCTGGGATGCAACACACACACAATTACAACACACGCCCTGCTATAGAATGTACAATGGAAAAACAAAATAGAAATACTTTTTCCAAATAATGAGGAATCCATTGGAAACTAAAAAACTCAAAAACACATGAATTTCAATACCATTTGTTTATTGATTCAATGCAGAGAATAGATTTCTATGTTACATCGAGCCTGAACCAAAAAGATTTCCTTGATTTGTTGCTTGCATGGCTGAAAACCACTACGAAATTGTCCAGAGGGTAATGGTCTGCGTGTATGGGTTGAGATTGTGTTTCACCCTTCCTATGTGCTCACCCAATATGGAATCTTTCTCTCCAATCCACCTTCTACGATTTACTTGCTTCATGGTTCACCAACCCCTTCAAAATCGTGCTCCATTTCTTTTCAAAACTCCTCCTTGACTCTGAAATGATTTTCCTTCCCTCCAAGAACGAGTTGTTACTCAAACTATCTCTTTGTCTTCTAGATTGCTTCAACTTCCTTTTGGTCTCAGTTCACGTTTTTCCTTCAGGTGTGAATCATCATGAATTCATACCAGTGTGGCAAAATCAAATTCATACAGCCATATTGTTGAAAATAAAGAAATATTGTGACACTTGTAAAATTTCATTATGTGTGCATGCTTCAGCACGTGTTTCAGTGTGACACTTGTAAAATTTCTCTATACGTGGCAGTTTCAGTACGAGTTTCAACAAGATTTTTAGCACATGTTTCGGCATGAGTTTCAACATGTGTTTCAACACGTGTTTTGGCATGAGTTTCAACATGTGTTTCAGCACAAGTTTCATCATAGCAAGAGTAGATGTTGGAGAAATCAGTGGTTCAAATTTACAACAAACTGACTAAATAAAATGGACCACTAACACAGTCCTTATTCGACTTATTTCCTATTTGCATAATGGAAATATTTTTGAGTGATGTGGATTTCTCGAGCCCAAGGATGCTCCTACATCAGACACCCCTGGTAAGAAAAAAAATAGCTCTAGATCATGTGCGGATCATTGTTGAAGTGAAGAGTTCTGCACACATGCTAACTAATCTTCATTCACCCACGATGCATCTTCTATTCCTCGATTCTTCCACTTGATCAAATATTCCATGTACTCCTTTCGGCAAGTCTTCCTACCAATTATGGTAGCAAGAATTTCTTCAATCTACTCCTCAAACTTAATTGGTAGATGGTGTTTCCATTCAATGAGGGTACCTTCATATTCTCTTATGTCTCTTTCATGAAACTCATAGAGGTCAACAACATTGAATGTAGGATATTTGTCAAATTTCTCCAGAAGTTCCAGCTGATAAGCATTATCAGAGATCTTTTTTAGAATTTGGCATGGACCTATCTTCTTGTACTTGATCTTATTATATGTGCCTCGAGTAAATAAATCTTTCCTCAAGTGAGCCATGACCAACTCACCCTCTTGGAATACCTTATTCCTTCTATGTTGATATGCTCGTTATTTATAACTATCATTGTCGGTCTGCAATTTCTTCTTTACATGTTCTTGTAATTAAGGCATACTGTCCACAAAATCATTCACATCAACACTCTTCTTTCCTTCAAAATCTGACAATGCAACCAAATCTACCACACCTTTTTGCGACCGTATATAAACAATCTGAAATGGAGACTCTTTCTCATAGATTTGTTCACCAAATCATTATATGTGAATTCAACTTGGGCCAAGGCCAAATCCCATTGACTAGGATTCTCTCCACTTAAAATTCCCAACAAATTTTCTAGACTCTTGTTCACTACTTATGTCTGACCATCTGTTTGAGGATGACACGTTGAACTGTACAAAAAATTTGAGCCTAACTTTTTCCAGAGTGTCCTCCAAAAATGACCAAGAAATCTGGTATCACGATCTAAAGTAATACTCCATGGAAATCCATGAAATATGACCACTTCTTTGAAAAAAAGTGTTGCTACCTCACTAGCATCACTAGTCTTCTTAAACGCTATGAAGTGTGCCATTTTCAAAAATATATCCACCACTACCATTGATGAATCATGATTTCTTCAAGTCATAGGAAATCCTAAGACAAAATCCATATCGATATCCTCCCAAGGTCCTTTGGGTACTAGCAATGGAGTTTAGAGTCTTTTGTTCTGACTTTTTCCTTTGGCTAGTTGGCAGATACTGCAACCTTCAAAAAAAATTCGAACATCCTTATTAAACCTGGGCCGAAAGTACCTCTCCTTTACCAAGGTTATGGTTTTATCAATGCCAAAATGTCCTCCTAAACCACCACTGTGCAACTCTTTAATGAGATTCAACCACATGGAACTTCTGGGAATACACAATCGTTGATTTTTATAAAAAAAAAAACTCCTGGATATGGTAGTCCAAATATGGTGTTCTGTCTAAACTCCAAGGCTCCTTACATGCCTTTCAAGCTTCTAATAAATCTACATCTTCTTCATATAATGTCTTTAGACAGTTCAAGCTTCTCACTTATACTGACATGGTATTGAGTAACACTATCCTCTGACTTAATGCATCAGCTACCTTATTGGACTTCTTGGATTTGTGTTTCAACATAAAAGAGTAAATTTGAAAGAATTCTACCCAATTAGTATGCTTTTGATTCAACTTACCTTGGCTATTAATGTACTGCAGAGCTTTGTGATCTGTGAACAAGACAAACTCCTTCGGTAGTAGATAATGTAGTCATTTATACAAAGCTTGAAAAATAGCATAAAATTCTTGATCATAAACAGAATACTTATTTATGGACTCATTCAAATTCTCGCTAAAAAATCCAATGGGTTTGCATTCTTAACTTAGAACTGCTCCAATTGTTGTTCCACTGGCGTCAAAATCAACCTGAAACACTTTATTAAAATATGGCAATGCTAATATCGGTTGTGTTGTTACTCTCTTCTTCAATTCTTCCAATGACTTCTTTGTTGTTGCAATCCACTGAAACACTCCCTTCTTCATACATTATGTAAGAGGAGCACATATTTGGCTAAAGTTCCTAATGAATTTCCGGTAAAATTATGTCAATCCATGGAAACTACTCACATTGAATGTTTATCTTGGTGTTGGCCATTCAAGGATAGCCTTCACTTTCTCAGGATCCATTTTCAGTCCTTCCTTTGAAACCACAAAACCTAGGTACACTAATTCTCACTGCATGAATGTACACTTATTTAGGTTTATCAATAGTTTATCTTCTTTCAAGCACTATAATATTTTTCTCACATGTTCAACATGCTATTTTTTGTTCCTGCTAAAAATCAGTATATCATCCAAATATATAACCACGAACTTACCCAAAAATGGCTTCAAGACTTCGTTCATCAATCTCATGAACATCATGGACGCGTTAGTTAACCTGAACGACATCACTAACCATTCAAATAATCCATCTTTCATCTTAAATGTTGTCTTCCATTCGTCACCTTCTCTGATCTGAATATGGTGATAACCACTCTTCAAATCAGTTTTTGAAAAATATTATGAACCACTCAGGAAATCCATAAGGTCATCCATTATGGGCAATGGAAACCGATACTTGATAGTGATCTCCTTTATATCACACAAATAAATACACATTCATAATTCCCCTGTTTTCTTTGGAGTCAATATTTTTGGTACTTCACACAGACTCAAACTCTCACGAATTAACCCTCGGTCAAGCAATTCCTGCACTTGTCGATTCACTTATTCAATCTCTGTTGGAGTCATCTTGTAAGGCGCTTTATTAGGTAAACTTGATCCATGCATTAAATCAATTTGATGAGAAATACTTCTCACTGGAGACAATCCTTTTGGCAGATCATTAGCAATAATCTCCTTAAATTCATCCATCAATGACTTTATTTCTGTAGGTACGGCATTTGCCTCCTCTACACTTTTCACTTCTTTCAGAATCACTGCTAAACAGAATGTTTATTTTCTTTCTTCCTATAAGAATTCCTTAGTAGAACATAGCATGATCTTACTATTGCTCGTGTTTATATCAACACAATTTCTTATTGTTGCTATTGTATCCTCCGACATTGGTGTTAATTCATATCGTTGTCCATATTTCTTGAACTCATATGTGTTTTCCTTACCATCATGGTGAATTTTTCGATCAAACAACCATGGTCTTCCCAATAGTATGTGACTCTCATCCATCTCAATCACATCACATAACACCTTCTCCTGAAAACTCCCTATTTGAAAATTCAATAAGCATTTCTCAATCACAGTCACATGTTGTCCCTTGTTCAACCAAGAACACGGTAAGGGTTCAAATGGTTCAACCTTGTCAATTTCAGTCTATTCATGACTTTAGTGGATACCAAATTTTATGTACTTCCTCCATCTACAATCAGGTTACAACATTTTCCTTGAACCTTCCATTTTGTTTTAAGAACTTTATTTTGTTGTTCTGGTTCCTTTTCCTCTTTTTGTTCAGATGTAAGCAACACTCTTTGGAACAAAAAATTATCACCTTGTTCTTGTTGAAGAATAGTTACATTTTCTCCAACCACTGAAGCTTCATCACCATGTGTGACTTGTGCCTGTGCTTCACCTCTTCTCCCTCAAGTTTTCCTTTCTAGACATTCAGACTTCTTGTGTCCCTCTACACCACAGTGATAACAAGTGATTACATATATGCCCTTTCCTCTTCCAAATCCTATGCCTCTACCAGCTCCATTTCCTCCTCTACCACCTTGACCACTAGTAGATTATTCTTCCTTTTCATTTCCTTTACCAGTCCCTTCTTTACCTCCTCATTTAAAACCTCTTCCTCTACCTCTAGGCTATGTTTTCCTCTAAATATTTTCTTCTACCTTTAGGGAAACTTGATAAGATTCATCAATGGTGCATAAATAGTGTGTGCTCATTTCATCCTAATTAAATACTTTATCCCATTTACATACCTTTCAACTCATTTGAATTATGGTTCCTTGAGGCCTACACTGAGTGACTGCCTAAAGAACTCTTCAGTTTATTTGCGAACAAATGGCTTTATTTGTCTGAGGTTCTGGACTTGTCGGAACAAATTATGTTTGTAATCAACGGGAAGAAATATTTATTTAGCCTTGGTAACCATCTTCTTCCAAGTTCTGGTTTTCTCTAGTTGATTGTTCACTCTATCCTTTTGTAGCATATCCCACCATAGTGTTGCATGGCCTTTTAGTTTCGTAACAACAAATTTTACCCAATTTGGATCTTAAACATTTTCATACTTGAAGTATCTTTTGAGTTCTCAAATCTAGTCAATGAGAACATTAGCTTTCAGACGACCATCATAGAAGGAAACCTCAACCTTTGCACTACCCATGTTACTCAAATATGATATCAGTCTAGTTGTTGGGTCTCTTTCATCATTGTCTCATTCATCTTTGATTTCTTCTTCTGGCTCTGAGTATACTTCATCATCTACATTCCTATGATTTTCCAATTCCTCTATTCTTCTTCTCAAATTTTCTAGTTCTTGATTTCCTGCACCTCCCCTTCCTACTCCTCTCTTTCATTGTGGCATTCCTCAAATTTGTAGGTGTCTCACCAACATCCACATACCTCACATGGTTCTGTAACCCAAATTGACTTCCAACACTCTTGTCGAACAGCCACCACGAATAGGTATTTTGTACCTTGTTTCATAGAAGCAGATTAGATGTTAATCCCAAAGCAGAAATGGGATTTGATACCTGTTGGCAGCCAATTCATTTTTTTTATGATCCTATAAGCTGCCTACACCTATGTCTTGCAAACATCAAGTTTTTCGTCTCATTTTTCAAATAGATGACACTTTCATTTCTTGCGACATTTACACGTTTTTCTTCGTTAAGTTTTCACGACTGTAAGCGTGAAAACTTCTCCTTTCGAAGTTGTTTTTTGATCATTATCTGAACTGTGGATATTTCTTTTGTCATTTATGCCTATTGCGCTTACCTTTTATTGATCACTATATGACTGGCAATATCCTTTGACCATCTCTCATACTTCGATTGATTCTATGACTTGGTTCTATTAAGTTTGTAAGGCTTTTAGCAAACTGATTTGCACTTTATATGACTTGTCTTATCATTAATTCTATGAAAATGCATAGGGGTTTTGATTAAATTTTATATATATATGATATAATCCTTATGTTAATCTTTTAATAACTTATTGGCTTGTCAACTATATGAATATCATTTTGGCACCTTGGTTAAACTTTGTTTATATGAATCAATACATTGGTGCATAGTTGATTTTGGTGTTGATTTGTATGTCAGGTGTTTAAACAATATGGCATAGTGTTGGTGTGTATTGGTATACACATTTGATTTCATTAGTTGGGCGCACGATTCGATGGTTGAACTATTATTATGGAGTGAATAGCTATGAAAATTGGCGGTTGTACTTGGATAATCAATATTTTGCATGCCAGACTCCACCACCTTCGCATGCTCGCATTAATGCTTACCCCTTTTGCTCGTTCATTGTTGTTGGTTTGAATAGCTCTTCTCCTGTATGCATTGGTAAATTCAAACCCTTCCCTTACCATGAGTTCGGCTCCATGGCACCAGTCGTGCGAGTTGAACCCAATGGCAGTCAAGCCCTGTTGATGTTTGACAATGCCCGCCAAAATTTGGAAGACAATGGATGGCTTACCTTCGTGAAACAATTCGAGGGTTGTAACCTTTGTGTACCATGACAGTTTGCCATGACATTCAATGGTTGTCGATCCAAAGTCGGCAATATACAGTTAGAGATTGATGAACATTTTATCAGCTCGGCTATGGGGTTACCTACCTCGGGACAGCATTGGTTTAAAAATTGCAAGGTCGAGGAAATGCCATGGACATTGTTGTTTCAATCATGCAAAATCACCTCCTGTGATAGAGGTATGCTCGTAACTATGCTTAAACAACGATGGCATGATTTATTAATGCTAATCCAGCATTTTGTGACCTGTGAAGGTCGATACGGGCTTGTGTTCCTCTACCACCTGCGTCTATTGATGATTTTTATAGGGTATCCCCTAAACATGTTGTTCTATTTTCATCAGAGCCTGTATAAAATTTCCAAAAGGTATAAAAGGCACAAGGCTGACAACATCCTGTTTCATCATGGGCACATTAAGCTCATTGTTGTTTATCATTTGAGTTTGCTTGGTGATAATTGGAAGGCTTTCATCGCCCGTAATGGCTTTGAGGACATCGACCCTATACAGGTTGATAAACCTGTGGTAACTGAGACTAAGGTTGAACCGCCTATACCCTTGCATCTCCTACTGCCTAAACCCTCGAACGACCCTCATATCGACTTACCCGACACTGTAACTAAGAATACAGAGGCCATTACAAATCCCATGAGCAAAAGGCCCAAGCCAAACCTGACTGCCAATGTCAAAGGGAAAAGGAATGCCCGTCTCATTTCAAGAATGGCCAGAAACAAACCAAAACCCTCTGCCGAGTCTAAACCTATCGTTTTGAGCAAAGATTCTGATTTTGATATTGAGCGTTTTCTGGCCAACGAGTATTCCTACTCGCAGGGTTTGTGTGCCAAACCCCCTTATGATTTTGTGTCAAACCTACCCCCCTGCCTAAAGGACGATCCTAACTACCCATGTATTAGATTACCTCGTGAAACCCTCGGTCATTTTCCCAAGCCCTCGCCTGCTCTGTCTAGACCCACACAGTCACCCTGTGACCAATGCAATTCATGGTTAGAACGATATTATATCGATGTTCCGATACTCCAATCAAAGATTCAATCATTGGAAGACTAGATTGCACTTCTAACCAGTCAAAAGGCCAAGCTCCAAGTGACAGATAAAAAGCAAAAGACAACCAGCTCCATCATGTTCAAAAACGTGGAATCAGCCACGGCTGTTGTAAATTCCAAGCTAGCATAATCAAACAGCCTCGTCGCTACACAGGTATGGTTCTGACATCGTTTTGTTTTGTAAATAATCTAGGTTGCTATAATGATTGGTATTCAGTTTTTAAATAGTTTGATCATGCATCCAAATGCCTTTGTCATTCATTGATCATCATGTACATGGCTTCGTTTTGATAAAAATAGAAAGAATTTCGATATATGATTTGCTCATAGATTTTTATTTGGATTGGAATGGTTATTCATTTGGATTTCATTTGCTAAGTTTGTCTGAGTGAAACAACAAAAGTAATGGTGTGTTTTCAATTCAATTCGTTTTGTGCCGACTCCCAACAGGAAGTTTTTATGCTTAATTAAGAAAACGATCTTGCTCGGATTCTATTTCGTTATCATTGGTATGCTATGATTGGTAAATATCTTCAGGAGGATACTTGTTACGATGTTGTGTCATGTGATGTTCTATATTTGATTGTTTCCAGGATAAGGATAACGACTATGTTTCTTTGATGAAAACAATACGCTCAAATAACATTCGTGCCCGAATCGGGAAATGAATCTGAATTATAACAACTATGTGAAAACCTTAGCCAATTGGTTCGCTCTTATTCTAATTTGGCAAGTTTGTCCCATGAGTCGAGTTCAGATTATAATTGATGCTCTGTATTTTAGATTTGTGAAATGAATTGGTCAAACCCTGTTACGATTCGTTTGTGATCAAAATTGATCGATCTTGTTTGCTCGTTGTGCAAGGATCAACGATCGAAATCTATAACAAATTATGTTTGATCAATCCTGTTACGATTGTGGTTATGTGTCAGTTATGGTTTGAATTCGTTCACAGCCTAAATCGCTTACTATACAGTTATCGTGATAATCTTGTTCGATTCGATGATTTCTCCTGTTGATGAGACAAGTATAATGAAGTGTTTGTGATTTGTTATGTTTTCAATTGAATATCAAAAAGATCTCATAACAGAGGGATTCAATTTGTTGAGAAACGATTATGATGTTGTTACATGTGATTTCATTTACCCGACTTATGACAAGAATCGAAAACAGAGTATCTCTATCCTTGTATTCAATTAAATGATATGAATCTTTTTGCTATATCGTTACAGCTATAACGATTGGAAAATGATTTTGTTGGATTGGATCGTATCCCTTGCTTAACAATCACATACAATATGTTTGATTATCAGTTTCAATTGGATATGAAACAATCTTATTACTGTTCGATTATGACTCTGTGGACCCAATTTTGTGGTAACAAAAGAACAAAGTATTCCTATCTCTGTGTTCGATTGAATCATTTTTTATCATGTTTAATGTTGAATGATTAAATCATTTTAATCTCAATGATTCATTTTCAAATGGTTATTGGAAGATAATTGGATTTAATTCTTTTAAAAGATTTTGAATCGATTCTGATGTTGATTCTGTATCTCATTTAGACTAGCTACAGAATTGCATGATTCTGTAGCTAGTCTATAGAATTTAATTTTTATCATTTTATTAATAAAAGAGTCTTCTAACTTGTCTATTTTGGATCCTTTTCAGGTGAATTCGAATTGCATGGGATTTGATGGACAGTTTAGAGGATATTTAGATGCTCTAGTTTCATTTTAGTTTCCTAGTTTAGTTGATCTTGGCAATATCTTCCCAGATTATGTAAACAATTTGATAACTGCCACAGGGAGGTTTTACCCTGTGGAAAAACTTATAAATAGTTATTATTTTTGTAATAACACCATCCTCATTCGTGGGAGAACAAGGATATGGAATTTTAATACAGACTGAGACAGAAATTGATGTTTTGCTACAACTTTAGCTTTTCATAATATCAATATTTTGTTTCATGTTTATGTGTATCAATTTGCATTTGGTTAATGACTACTTTAGCTATCTTAATCTTTTGCAAATGATATGATTTAATCAATATAATCCATATCTGATTTCTTCTAGTATTTAAAAACATAGCAATTAATTGATTCAGTTTGTGAATGATAGATTTCTCTTCTTCATCAATTGAATTATTAAGTATAAGTTTTTGCATAATAGGTTTACCTAATTGCAGAGATTTATAAATCATATAATTGTTATGATTTTTTATGTCTTGTTTGTCCTGTAAATAAACTCAAAGAGCATTGCAACTATCGTTTACGAGAAGCTTCTGTATTATTCGGTGCGAGTTTCCTTCCTCCGACCAGCTTCGAAGTCATCATACACAGGACAAATCTGGAGCATTTCCAGGTCTGTTTGTTGTTTATTTGTTTAGTATATTTGTTAGTATTTTAGTTAGATATATGTGTAGTTAGTATATTAGATTGTTTAATTTTAGTAAGTTTTATTTCTTGTTCATAAAATCATAAAATCAACAAAAATATCTTTCTCTGTCTTAGGACAGAAAGCAAATGAGTTTTCCAGGTTTTATTTAAATCTGTATTTTGTAGATATTGTATATTTTGTGAATACGTTATATTTCAGTTAGTAGTTTGTATGTATAGAAATAGTAGATTAGTTTGTTTGTTTAATAGTTAGTTTTAATTAGATTAGTTAGATTAGTTCGTTTTATTTATTAGTTAGTATTAGTTTGTTTTATTTATTGTTAGTTAGTTTAGTTAGTTTTATTTAGTTTTATGTTAGTCTAGTTTGTTTTATTTGTTTTAGTTATATTAGTTTAGTTTAGATTTGTTTTCTTTTGTTTTCTTAGGACCTTAGATCGGCTAATGGAGCTGCTAAACCCATCAGGGTGGTTCATTCCAAACGGCTTGGTTTATTAGACAACCCTGAACCGGTTCCACTCTCTCAGTTGACGGACGGTCAATTTCGCCCGCCAACAAATGGCGCTAGAAGGAGGGCCTGAAATTAATTAATGGCACAAGGCAGTCGCAAGACTCCTCCCCCCCCTAATCGCTCACCTATAGTGACTAGAAGCCATTCACACGATAATATTCCCCTTCAAATAGAAACTACTTCAACCGACGATCCACAGATCACAGTTGAGCCAGCAACCCCTAATCCTACAGGTGGTGACATACAAGAGATTGTTAGTCAATCTCTCATTAAAACACATAGTGCCTTAGCTCGTCTTAGGCAACCAAACCGTCCGTGGAGTCAACCTTTAGACTTCTCTAATATCAGAGAACAATTAGGTGACACTAACCTCACAGTGAATCCTACTGATCCAATCGCAAATCCTGCTGCAGGAGGATCTGGGATACCTCCTTCACCACCTCCCTCATCTCCTTCCTCTTCTGGAGGAGATTCCTCTTCTGACAAGGGAAATTCACCTTCCCAGCCTTCCACACCCACTACCCTAATGGAAAATCAGAACAACCATGCTAGACCCTGACTTGATCAGGATGTTGTAGCTGTACCTGGAGCCCAGCACCCTCTACCTAAACACCTGGAGAAATGGCTTCCCAAGTTTGATCCCGACTCAAAACAGATAGCTGAAGATCATATCAAAAAATTTATGTTAGCCATTAGACTATACAATGTTGAACATGAAGACGTTGTCTGTAGGTTGTTCCCTTATACTTTTGAGGGTAATGCATCGACATGGTACTTTTCCCAACAGCCCCATACCATCGTGTCTTGGGAAAAGTTTGAGTCATGCTTTTTGGAAAAGTTCGGAGACGGTAAGCCTCTGAAAGTCTTAGTCATGGACCTTTCTAGCTTAAAAATGAACCCAAAAGAAAAAGTTAAAGACTTTAATCAAAGATTTTTGACACTTAAAAATCGAATCCCTGCTGAGAGTCTTATAATAGCTTACTACACTAAAGATTTGCATCAAAGCATAGCTATTTGGGTTAAACGATCTAAAAAGGCCATGTTGTTAGAGGCCTTCGAAGAGGCCAGTCAGATTGAAAAAGACATACTTAGTCTTAAGGACTCCTCTAGCAACGAAAATGAAACTAGTTCTTCTACCAAAAAGAAGATTGAAATTCTCCCCAGACCTACTCAAAGTAAAACACAACCTGAAAACTCTGATTTGGAAAATTTAACTAAAGTTGTTCAAAAACTGTCGAATCAAGTTATAAACTTAAAAAGGTCGACTGAAGAAGCTTCCTCGAGTAAAGGAACCTACAAACCTCCTTTCTGAAAGCCTTTTCCTACCAATCGACCTAATCCAAACCCCGAAGGCTTAAATCTAGAAAGCTTGCAATTTGCCCTTCAAACAATTCTAGAAGCCCAAGATAACTTGATGCCCACTAAGACCCCTCAGGAGGTAGTTGAACAGGAAACAGTTCAAGAAGAAGAGTCTTCTCCAAACATATTTGGACACTTCTCGGACATCATCTTTCAAGCTAACTTTGAGACTGTTCACCCTTATAACACTAGGAGTAAGACAACAAACAAGCCTTCTACCGAGAACACTACAACTTCGCCTCCAAAGCCATCTAAATCAGCAAAAACTAAACAGAGTAATGTCAGCCCTAACTTAGATTATGATGTTGTTGAAGATGTTAAAAAGTTAAGGGCTAACATTTCTATTTATGAGATATTGAAGTTTCCATTTCTGTTACAAAAAATGTTGCAAAATATTTCAGAGAATGGTAAGAATGGTAATTGAATTGGTAGCAAGGTTGTGCAAAGCAAAGTTCCGCGGAAGACTTCCACTAAAAATAATCCTGATCCTCAAGATAAAGGAAGCCTTTCTGTAGTCCCTGTAAATAATGTAAATAATGTAGATAAAGTAGCCTTAGAAATTGAGAGTAAGAAGCCACAAGCTACTACTCCTAGTACTCGCAAGAATGTACCTCCATTTCTTTTAACTTTCGATATTTTCAACAGAAATGTGCATAATTGTATGGTGGACTCAGGAGCGTCATCCAATGTGATGCCTTGGTCTGTTTGCCAAAAGATTAACACTGAAGTGGAACCATCTACTTTAAAAATCATACAACTTGATCGGACCAATGTTAAAGTTATAGGCGAACTAAAAAATGTATTGATTAGATTATCGTCTAACCCAAAGGTTCATCAGGTTATTGATATAATTGTTGTGGATATTCCAAAAGTGTATGGTCTATTTTTAAGCAGGGACTGGTCGGAGAAACTACATGGTTACTTCACGACGGAATGGTCTCACTTATGGCTTCCAGAGAATGGTAAGCCTAACAAGATCAGAGTGAATCATGAGTGTTACCTTAAGTTCACAATCACAGATTTAAACGATCCTAACGAACCATATACACCTTCTATTGATTCACCCGAAGTCCAAGGGATGGACACCTTCTTTGGAAATTTCATGGCCGAGGTTTCACCTATCATCAATCTGGAACAACAGTCCGAGATCGTAGCATATATGCAACCAACAGCTTCTATGCAACAGTCCCATGCACCCGATGGAAACCAAATTTGGTCTCTATATTTCGACGGTTCTAAGTCTAAAGAAGGAGCTGGTGCAGGCTGCATCATTATCGATCCGACGGGTAACAAGAAATTAATGGCTTGTAGACTAGAATTTGAATGTACTAACAATACTGCAGAATATGAGGCTTTATTGCAAGGTCTCAGAAAATCCTTGGAGATGAACATTCAAAACCTGGTTGTATTTGGCGACTCTAAAATAGTGGTTAGGCAGGTAAGAGACTCTATACATTGTCTTTCCCCACATCTCAAAAGTTACCAGTCTGAGGTATGGAGTTTAATGAATAAATTTTCTGCTTTCAATATAAATTCCATTCCTAGACTAAATAATGTTGAAGCAGATCTACTAGCTAATGTATCCTCTAAACTTCTTCCTGCAGAAGGCTTGTCCCCAGACGCATTCTCTGTCGAGCTATTGTTTCGATCATCTGTTCCTGACAATATCACAAACTGGAGAGTATTTGATGATGATCAGCAGATCATTAACTTTCTGCATATGGAAGAAACCTTTCAAGGCGCAATGATAGATGAACGCACACACAACGACAATTTGCATGATTTTACGGTAATACCTGATCTGAAATCTCCTGAAGCACTATCGGACATGGTAAATTTCATACCCAAATCCATAGTTAGATTAGAAAAGTTTTATGATTTTGAAGATAAATATAAAAAGACGGTCAATTGTAAAACCAATAGTTCCTCGTTGTCTTATGAAAAAGTCAATTTAGGAACTAGTGAAAATCCTCAGTGTATTAATCTAGGCTTGGGATGTTCTAGACAAGCAAAAAGCTGCTTTTGTTAAATTATTCAAAGAATTTAAGGATGTATTTGCATGGACGTATGATGATCTTAAAACGTTCGATCCTAATATCATATAGCATGTCATCCCGATGAAGCCCCAAACCGTACCCTTCCAACAGAAACTGAGTAAAATGCACCCTAAACTAGAACCGACCATTCAAAAAGAATTAAATAATCTCCTAAGTGCTAAAATAATTTTTCCTGTTAGGCACACTCAATGGGTGTCCAACCTTGTCCCAGTTCGAAAGAAAAATGGAGAAATTCGACTTTGCGTCGATTTCTGAAACCTCAATAGAGCGTATAAAAAAGACAATTATCCTGTCCCACCCATGGAACAAATCCTTCAACAGGTATCTGGTTCCGAGAGGCTATCTTTATTGGATGGTTTCTCTGGATACAACCAAGTCCTGATGTCTCCACCAGACCAACTCAAAACTACCTTCCATACCCCGTGGGGCACTTCTGCTTATCGCAAAATTCCCTTTGGATTGATTAACACTGGTGCTACCTTTCAGAGAGAAATGGACATTGCTTTTCAAGGCTTAATCAATCACTCCATCATGGTTTACTTAGATGATGTTACCGTTTATTCTAAAAACAAAGACGATCATCTAGCTCACTTACGAGCCGTTCTGCTACGATGTCGTAAATACGGCATCTCCTTGAACCCCAAAAAGTCCATCTTTGCAGTAGAACAGGGTAAACTTCTAGGATTCATTATGTCTAGCGAAGGAATGATTATTGACCCCGAAAGGACTCAATTCATCGCTAAACTTCCCCCTCCTACATCCAAAAAATCCATGCAGTCTTTCCTAGGCCAGATTAACTTCGCGAGAAGATTTGTCCCCAGTTTCTCCGAAATGGTCAGGCCTCTACAGAACCTGATTAAGAAAGACACCCAATATCATTGGGGACCCACGGAAAATCAATATTTTAATGCCATAAAGAAGGCCATAATAGACGCTCCGTCTCTCATGAGCCCTTACTTCTCTCAAGATTTTACACTCTATACTTTTGCCTCTGAGCGTTCCTATGTTGCAGTCCTAACTCAGAAGAATTTCGAGAACAACGAAGTACCCATCGCCTTTATGAGATCTGCTTTCAAAGGTGCTGAACTTAACTACACAGCAGTTGATCGGCAAGCCTACGTTTTTTTCAAATCAGTTAAGCACTTCCGGTCCTATCTTTTGAAGTCAAGGACGAAAGTCATTGTCCCCTACCCTGCCGTAAGGAACTTGTTAGTACAAAAGGAGTTAGGAGACAATAGAGCTAATTGGGTCACCTCCTTATAGGAGTATGACTTAGAAATCACCCCAGCTCATATTGTGAGAGACCAAGGGTTGTGTAAATTGGTGGTTGATTCGGAAACAGGACAGCAAGAAGATAGTGATACGTCGAACCTAGGACAAAGTGGTCAAAGTTTAATTTGTTGCGCACAAAACCTCGTTAGTCCCTGGTATGGTGATATTAGATTCTGTCTTGAACATGGGTCAGCACCCCGTCACCTTGATCCCACCAAGAGAAGAGCGTTAAGACTAAAGTCTGCCTCCTTTCATTTGGTTAACGGTGTACTGTTTCGTCAGAATTTTGACAGTGTACTGATGCGCTGTCTCGAGAAAGACGAAGTTGAAAAAGTCTTGCTCGAGTTGCATGCAGGAGAAGCTGGTGGTAACTTCGATGGAAACACCACTGCTCATAAGGTTTTAAGAGCTAGTTATTACTGGCCCACACTTTTTAGGGATGCCCATGCTTTGTGTCACAAATGTATCATCTGTCAGAAAGCATCAGGGCGGTTACAAAAACCAGCCTTTCCCTTGCAACCCGTCTTAGTAGATTCTCCTTTCCAACAATGGGGCCTTGATATTATAGGTCCAGTTAACCCTCCATCCTCACAATAGCACAAGTATATTGTGACAACCACAGATTACTTTACTCGATGGTCTGAATCTGCTGCGCTAAGAACTGTGAACACCAGTCAGGTAATCGCTTTTTTAAACTCGAATATTATCACTCGTTTCGGCATCCCTGATTGTCTAGTCTTTGATAATGCTTCATACTTTTCTTCTCTTGAGATGAGTGAGTTCGCTTTGGAGAAAGGAATTAAGCTGAAGTATTATGCTAGTTACTACCCTCAGGGCAACAGATTAGCAGAATCAACAAACAAGAACTTGATTAAAATTATCAAGAGAACCGTGGCTGAAAATCACAAGAATTGGCACAATGTGTTGTTGAATGCACTGTGGGATGATAGGGTAACGCCCAAAGCTGCTATAGGTAACTCCCCCTTTTTTGTCGTTTATGGCAAAGAAGCAACTCTGCCACCTCACATTCTTCTTCCTTCGCTACAGTTGTCACAAAAAGTCCAAGAAGAAGATTGTCCCCCTTTAGAAAGCCGAATTAACGCTTTGATGAAGTTGGAAGAAGTAAGAGCCCAAGCTAAGAGTAAGTTAGATCAACATCAACAGTTAATTAAAAGCTGGTTCGATTCTAATTCTGCTTCTGATAGGAATTTTGAAGTAGGCGATCTCATCTTAAAATGGGACAAACCACACGAAGGAAAGGGTGAGCACACCAAATTTCAAAACTTATGGCTTCGACCATTCTTAATTGCTGAAAAGTTGGGTCCTAGTTCCTTTTGATTGTAGAATCTCGAAGGGCAGCTTGACACCTATCCGGTGAATGGCCAAGCTTTGAAAAGATACTTTGCATGATAACTACCCTTGTATATTATGTAAATATTTCATTTTTTTTTGCACTTTCATTTGCTTTCTGTTTTTTATTTTGATTTGAATTTATCAGTTTGTGTTTTTTGGACATACACATACCTGTACACTGAGCTATTCAGACAAAGACGATAGAAAATTTCTTCGCTGAAATAACTTCTGGAAAATTTGTACAAACATCAATGATATATTTCTGAAATTGATATCCGTGTTGGAAAATTTTGTTGTTTGAAAGAAGTTTACTAATTTCAATCTCTGAGCAAAGTTTTTCATGATCATCTATTATATTTTTACGCTGTCCCTTTTCCGTAAAGGAATGACTCAAAAGATGTCTCCCTGTCGTAGGAAGTTGTTTTGTAAATAAAACATCTTTGGAGCTAAATAAATGACAGTGCTAAAAAATCCTGATGAGGTCTAAAAAATATGTTAAAATATCAAGATTTTCAGTGTCATCCCGCTCAGCTATATATCTATAAAAGAAAAACAAAATAAAATTATTAATAAGAGCTATGGAAAGTGTTTGTAAACCCGCCGGGATACTGAACAGGTCTGCTGGCAGCGGGTAAATGCATGCATGGAGCCAAAACAACTTCGTTGGGGTACTGAACAGGCCCGCTGGCAGCGAAGCAATGGCAGGTACATGAAAATCTGCAAAAAATATAAGAAACCTCTTTAATGTCCTTTATTCTGATCTAGAACTTCTTGACAGGATACAGATGTCAGAGTGGGTTAAATGGCAACCCTGTCGGGGCTATGGACGCCTGCTGGAAGCAGTGTCTATGCCAACAGTATTGGATATTTTATCTTTAATATCGTGACTTGTTGATCTTAAGATTGTTATTAGTTTTCATCTTTTAGAACACTGCTGAAAAAAATGATTAATGATGATGTTTGTACGATTTTCTGGTTGTTATTTTTGAGTCGGAATTATCTTTGTTGTCTTAATCTGAATTTGTACCTTTTGCAGAGATAACTGCTTCTACCAATGTGTCGCCATTGTTGGCAGCCAATTCATTTTTTTTATGATCCTATAAGTTGCCTACACCTATGTCTTGCAAACATCAAGTTTTTCGTCGCATTTTTCAAATAGACGACACTTTCATTTCTTGCGACATTTACACGTTTGTCTTCGTTAAGTTTTCACGACTGTAAGCGTGAAAACTTCTCCTTTCGAAGTTGTTTTTCGATCATTATCTGAACTGTGGATATTTCTTTCGTCATTTATGCCTATTGCGCTTACCTTTTATTGATCACTATATGACTGGCAATATCCTTTGATCGGCTCTCATACTTCGATTGATTCTGTGACTTGGTTCTATTAAGTTTGTAAGGCTTTTAGCAATCGGATTTGCACTTTATATGACTTGTCTGATCATTGATTCTATGAAAATGCATAGGGTTTTTGATTAAATTATATATATATATATATATATGATATAATCTTTATGTTAATCTTTTCATAACTTATTGGCTTGTCAACTATATGAATATCATTTTGGCACCTTGGTTAAACTTTGTTTATATGAATCAATACATTGGCGCATAGTTGATTTTGGTGTTGATTTGTATGTCGGGTGTTTAAACACTATGGCATAGTGTTGGCACGTATTGGTATACACATTTGATTTCATTAGTTGGGCGCACGATTCGATGGTTGAAATATTATTATGGAGTGAATAGCTATGAAAATTGGCGGTTGTACTTGGATAATCAATATTTTACATGCCAGACTCCACCACCTTCGCATGCTCGCATTAATGTTTACCCCTTTTGCTCGTTCATTGTTGTTGGTTTGAATAGCTCTGCTCATGTATGCGTTGGTAAATTCAAACCCTTCCCTCACCATGAGTTTGGCTCCATGGCACCAGTCGTGTGAGTTGAACCCAATGGCAGTCAAGCCCTATTGATGTTTGACAATGCTCGCCAAGATTTGGAAGACAATGGATGGTTTACCTTCGTGAAACGATTCAAGGGTTTTAACCTTTGTGTAGCATGACAATTTGCCATGACATTCGATGGCTATCGAGCCAAGGTCGGTGATATACAGTAAGAGATTGATGAACAGTTTATCAGCTCGGCTACGAGGTTACCTACCTCGGGACAGCATTGGTTTAAGAATTGCAAGGTTGAGGAAGTGCCATGGACATTACTGTTTCAATCGTGCAAAATCACCTCCTGTGATAGAGGTATGCCCATAACTATGCTTAAACAATGATGGCACAATTTATTAATGCTAATCAAGAAGTTTGTGACCTATGAAGGTCGATACGGGCTTGTGTTCCTCTACCACCTGCGTCTATTGATGATTTTTATAGGGTATCCCCTAAACATGCCGTTCTATTTTCATCGGAGCTTGTATAAAATGTCCAAAAGGTATAAAAGGCACAAGGCTGAGAACAGTTTGTTTCATCATGGGCTCATTAAGCTCATCGTTGTTTATCATTTGAGTTTGCTTGGTGATACTTGGAAGGCTTTCATCACCCGTAATGGCTTTGAGGACATCGACCCTATACAGGTTGATAAACCTGTCGTAATTGAGACTAAGGTTGAAACACCTATACCGTTGCATCTCCTACTGCCTAAACCCTCGAACGACCCTCCTATCGACTTACCCGACACTGTAACTAAGAATATAGAGGCCATTACAAAGCCCATGAGCAAAAGGCCCAATGCAAACTTGACTACCAATGTCAAAGGGAAAAGGAATGCCCTGCTCATTTCGAGAATGGCCAGAAACAAACCAAAACCCTCTGCCGAGTCTAACCCTATCGTTCTGAGCGAAGATTATGATTATGATATTGATCGTTTTCTGGCCAGAGAGTATCCCTACTCGCAGGGTTTGTGTGTCGAACCCCCTTATGATTTTGTGTCAAACCTACCCCCCTGCCTAAAGGATGATCCTAACTACCCAGGTATTAGGTTGCCTCGTGAAACCCTCGGTCATTTGCCCAAACCCTCGCCTGCTCTGTCTAGACCCACACAGTCACCCTGTGACCAATGCAATCCATGGTTAGAACGATATTATATCGATGTTCCGATACTCCAATCAAAGATTCAATCATTGGAAGACTAGATTGCACTGCTAACCAGTCAAAATGCCAAGCTCCAAGCGACAGATAAAAAGCAAAAGACAACCAGCTCCATCCTGTTCAAAAATGTGGAATCAGCCACGGTTGTTGTAAATTCCAAGCTGGCATAATCAAACAGCCTCGTCGCTACACAAGTATGGTTCTGACTTTGTTTTGTTTTGTAAATAATCTAGGTTGTTATAATGATTGGTATTCAGTTTTTAAATAGTTTGATCATGCATCCAAATGCCTTTGTCATTCGATGATCATCCTGTACATGGCTTCGTTTTGATAAAAATAGAAAGAATTTCGATATATGATTTTCTCATAGATTTTTATTTGGATTGGAATGGTTATTCGTTTGGATTTCATTTGCTAAGTTTGTCTGAGTGAAACAACGAAAGTAATGGTGTGTTTTCAATTCAATTTGTTTTGTGCCCACTCCCAACAGGAAGTTTTTATGCTTAATTAAGAAAACGATCTTGCTCGGATTCTATTTCGTTATCATTGGTATGCTATGATTGGTAAATATCTTCGGGAGGATACTTGTTACGATGCTGTGTCATGTGATGTTCTATATTTGATTGTTTCCGGGATAAGGATAACGACTATGTTTCTTTGATGAAAACAATACGTTCAAATAACATTCGTGCCTGAATCGGGAAATGAATCCAAATTATAACAACTATGTGAAAACCTTAGCCAATTGATTCGCTCTTATCCTAATTTGGCAAATTTGTCCCATGAGTCGAGTTCAGATTATAATTGATTCTCTGTATTTTAGATTTGTGAAATGAATTGGTCAAACCCTGTTACGATTCGTTTGTGATCAAAATTGATCGATCTTGTTTGCTCACTATGCAAGGATCAACGATCGAAATCTATAACAAATTCTTTTTTATCGATCCTGTTACGATTGTGGTTATGTGTCAGTTATGGTTTGAATTCGTTCACAGCCTAAATCGCTTACTATACAGTTATCGTGATAATCTTGTTCGATTCGATGATTTCTCCTGTTGATGAGACAAGTATAACGAAGTGTTTTCAATTTGTTATGTTTTCAATTGAATATCAAAAAGATCTCATAATAGAGGGATTCGATTTGTTGAGAAATGATTATGATGTTGTTACATGTGATTTCATTTACCCGACTTATGACAAGAATCGAAAACAGAGTATTTCTATCCTTGTATTCAATTAAATGATATGAATCTTTTTGCTATATCGTTACAGCTATAACGATCGGAAAATGATTTTGTTGGATTGGATTGTATCCCTTGTTTAACAATCACATACGATATGTTTGATTATCAGTTTCAATTGGATATGAAACAATCTTATTACTGTTCGATTATGACTCTGTGGACCTGATTTTGTGCTAACAAAAGAACAAAGTATTCCTATCTCTGTGTTCGATTGAATCATTTTTTATCATGTTTAATGTTGAATGATAAAATCATTTTAATCTCAATGATTCATTTTCAAATGGTTATTGGAAGATAATTGGATTTAATTCTTTTAAAATATTTTGAATCGATTCTGATGTTGATTCTGTATCTCATTTAGACTA
>JASDQU010436577.1:31295-52329 GCA_032191745.1 Picea mariana
TATAATATGTTGGTTTTCCTGGTTTTGGTTTCCAGGGGGAAAATCTATGTGTAATGTGTGTATTTTCCATTGTATATTTTATGTTCTTTTATTGAAAATCAGTTTGCAGTAAATTATTGTACAAGATTAAAATCTACAGGTAAGTCCCAAGCCAAATATATACTATGGAAATTTCATGATGGTGCTCATTTGCAATTCCATACAAGTGGGAATTTCCCTGCTAAAGCTATTGTGCATAAAATTATGTGTTGTGGTTTTTATTAGCCCACCATGTTTCACAATTATTTAATGTTTGTGAGATCATGTGATTGTTTCCAATGAGTAAGTGGAAAGAAAACGTTTTTAGGTGTGCCCCTGAACCTAGTGAGCAATTATTTTCCCTTTACCAATTGCGGGATAGACTTCATAGGCCCCATTTCCCCACACTTTTCTACTGATCACATTTTATCCTTACTACAATTGACTATTTCACGAAGTGGCCCAAAGTTGTCTCGTTAATGAATGTTAAGGAAAAACATGTTGTATCCTTTATATAAGAACATATATTTTCCTTCTTTGGTCCGCCTCTCAAAATTGTTAGTCAATTTTATCCCAACTACAATTGACTTATTTGGTCTAGGATAAAATGACATACAATTTGGGCATACATTTTATCCTTACTACAATTGACTATTTCACAAAGAGATTTTGGGTCTTTTCCATAAGAAATTGGGCAAAAACCCCAATTTCCATAAGAAGTTCCTAAATACATTATTTTGAAAAAACAAGATATGTTGATAATAACAACAACTTAGTTTAAAATGGCATATGATTTCTCCAATGAACAAGCTCATTCCATATGGTTTAGTCTATACCATCTGTCAACAACATAGCCTCCAAAAAACATATGTATTTAACTCTCTCAGAGGAATAGAGAGCATAGATTAGGCTAACATATAGTTGATTTAAAAAAAGTTATTTTACTCTTATTCTTATGAACTTATTTGTCCCTTTCACGCGTCTTATAAAACCTCTCAAGGATACACTTTACCTCACGCTGAGGAAAATTGCTAAGGTTGTAATAATGAGGAGCAGTATCTATTAGCCTGTTACAATGAGGTGAAATTGTAGGACATAAATGGAATTAGTTACAAAAGTAAGATCAACCCACAAAAAAATAAAAAAGGAGATAGTATGCACTTACCGCTCTCCTTGAACATCAATGATGATATGAATGAAATTACTACTTTTCAACGTATACTCATTGTATAGGACCCATTATGGCTTGTGATAAACATAGGTTGAAGGATGCCACTGAACGGATTGTGTATTTTAAATCAAGTTAAACAGTCAGAACACATATAACAAAATAAACGAAAACATACATCATAACAAGTGCATATGATAGAAGAAAACAAAATTCACACTTGAAATTAACTTCATAAGATCATGTCAATCAAATATTTTTTTCACACCTGGTTATATTTTACTCTGAGATACTATTCACTCTACTCTCGATGAGCCACCTGCATGAAATAACCTATGAACATTTCCTTCCTTAAATTAAGATAGTACTTGTGACTTTTAAAATCAGTGCTACACAAATTGAGCTTGTATCTTTTCATGATGCGAACTAACTGTTGTCTCACATTGTCAGTGACTTTGAGGGCCCTTGTATTTGTAAAATTTGTGTATCGCCAATTTGGATCTTAATCTGCAAAACTGGCACAAGAAAATGTTGGAATCAACCAAAAAGAATACAAAAAACATTTAACATATGCATGATCATGATCCAAGTCATATTTGGACCAATACCAAGGTTTTTGGTAGGGGAGAAGGGTAAGGTTCATGTATGGGAGCGATATATCTACCAAATTTAGGGGGACAAGGGGTAGGAATGAAGACAAAATATTAAAGAATAAAGAAATTAATTTTTAGTGCATATACAATTAGTGCAAATAAATATATACTTAACTATATTAGATCCATATTCACTCTGATATATATCAAGCACCGAGAGGGAAAAAATACCTTGAGGTGAAAACGTCGATTTATTCATCCCTCAAAAAAATTTGCACCTCGAGGGATTCGATCCCTCTCAATGTTTGATAGATCCGTTGTAAAGATAGATCTAAACTAGTTATATTTGACTCGATGATATTCTTTCCTCTACATGTAGTGCAATATGATTCAATGAAATGTTTAGAGGAGGTAGCCATGAAGTTTTTGATCCCCATGTCTGTCAAATCTAAATGCCTTCCAAAGTTATAGAAGTCATGAATCCAAGGGGTTAGCTCAACTGGTTGTCACCAATGCTGTTGGGAATTTGGATAGTTTTGTGCCAACATGTTCCTATTTAAAAACCCCATGTATGAGGCACAATAGTCTATTCCAATGGGTTTCCTATGGATACCACACCACATGCACCATGAGTGAGGCATAGAGAAAGGCAATTATTTGCATCATTGCTAAACTTAAAGAATCTAGGTCACACACCAACCAGACTATGCCTAAGCTAAGTAAGATAAATACAAACATAAAACTAATCCCCACCCCAGTAAGGACCTTAATGGTAAAAAATCCATAGTATAGGCAGCTTCACTCTCTTTGAATGTTCTATAAGTCTGCAACTAGAATGTCCAAGGATTACAGGCTCAATTTTCTTTCCTTATATAAATCACACATATATCATATTATAAAATCTTTCTTTATTCGATCACATCATGGATCGAATTCTCGCTTCCTTGTGTTCTCATATCTCCACTAAACATTGTCCCATATCCATAGACATGTGCTCCTGGCGCTAAAATTCTCACACTAGTCCCCAATACTAAATCCTTTTCCTATAGAACAAAATGTTGTTTTCTCGAGTTTATAGCCTTAGCTCTGCTCCTTTTGGTTCTCTATCCAAAAGACCAAACCCTCGATACTCAAGCGCTAATTAAATAAGAGCTTATCTTTCCCTCACGACATTTCCCAAATCAACGACCATGACTTAATCATTTGTTGGAATGGACAACTATAATCCATTTCAAGGAAGGTTGGTCCTTCATTCAAATCTCAAGGTAGGGACCTAAAATACATCATATGCTGACGCGTGTCACCATTGTCAATGGTCTAGATTATTTCGCAACATGACCGAAATTAACATCTGCATCCTTCCATGATGCAAATTCCATGTCGTCCGTTTATTTCTCCTCTCATCCTTCAATCCAACGTTAATTGTTTAATCATTGCTCAACACATGTACTATCTCGATCCAAAGGTCCCCATTGTCCATCCCACATATCGACGCCTCCTATGTATCCAATGATATAAGCATAGAGATCGTTGATCTTGGAGTGATCAATGATCTATATTCTTCTTGGTCCTTTCCATTTTCTCAGTAACTCTTAATCCAACGGTAACTAAGCATTGGATTATCTAATCTGATGGTCAAAAATCATCTCCCGACCATATCTAGGTTTGTTAGAAACCTTTGTGGTCTCTAGCAAACATTACCTAGTTCATATTGTAGTTTGAGGGAATGGGAGCTCGGGTTATTTCTTCAATTTTGGCTCTTGTCCATTAAGATTTGAATGTTATTCCCCATGGTGAGAGATGGGATCACCAATATACTTTGACCTCTTACACTATATATTTGAGGAGGCGGTTTTACTAGAATCATAGTTTGGTTTCAATCCTAGATATTTTTTTTACTGTACACAGTGTCATCAGATCTTCGAAGAACAAACCAAAAGTAGTAATTGTCGGAGGTATGGCACCCCCATCGGAGGTACTGTAAAACAATCAGATATTCATCAAAGGAGGTCATCAGATATCCAAAGATCTGACCAACATTACCAGCCGTCGGAGGTATGGAACCCCTGTCATAGGTACTATGATACCGTCAGATATTCGTCAAAAGAAGATGTCGGTTATCTGACGTCGGGACTGACAGCACTAACCGTCGGAGGTATGGCACCACCGTCGGAGGTACTGTTGTACCGTCGGATATCTGACACTCATGGTCATTGGATATGAGAGCACATGTTTGATAGTATTGGTCGTAGGGATGTAGGATACTCAATGTATCATTACATTAGAATTTCAACATATAGCTGTCGAAAACAATGTCTAATTTCGACAAGTTTTTGGCCCTTAGGGTTGTCGGTATAACCGACAATAGGTTGTTGAATATCCGACATTCGTATGTTCATTGGATATCCAACATGAATACACCGATGAAAATAATAACTAGGTTGCGTTAGAGAGCCAACGAAAGTGCGTCGAGAAACCGATGTAGTGTCGTCAGATTTCAATGCACAAGCAGTAGTGGGTTGAAGAGGCAAAATTAGTAACCCTCCTAATCTAAATCAAACAATTGGCTCACTCTTTCAAGCAATTTTTTTTCTTTCACGTCAAGTAAGGACTAAATGTCGAAGTAGACATGTGGGCCAAGAAGGCCAAATTACTCTGACAATGAATGTTTTGTTTTAATGGGGTGAATAGCTCATTACACATTCCCTAGTGCAATGAATCTTGGGGGTGAACCTCAGGACAATGTACACTCTTAAATTTTGAATGTTTTTTATATACATTTTTCTACTAGGACATTATATTAGAATAGCAACTAGTGGGGATACTAGGAAATCAAGTTTAGTGTTAGAAGTCTCAATTAGTATATTATATGTAGAAAATAGGTTGGTCATTGAGGCTAGTTTTGGATCCATTTTTTATGTAAATTCCAGTTGCTACCTTGGTGCATCCCTCCTTTTATAATATAAAATATATTTTCAGTTTCAGTTAAAAATAATATACATGATTGTGTAAATCAAAAAGTGTACCATAACAACGACTATTTCATAAACAATACACATTCTTTCAAATCCATGATGCATGCCATCTCTCAAAATCTCTTATATTGGATGCACTCTTGTTTCCTGCATGTTTAATACGTCAAGACAAAGAAAAACTGATATAATTAATATAAAGGTTTATTATTGTTCCATTAATTATAAAACAAGGGAAGTTAAACAACATAACTACTGACAATTTAATTAAACCTTGATACTTCGATATATACTCACAACCCATACTTAACCCAATGTATATCAATTCTTTGGTTGGCTCTTCTTTGTATGTTAGCAACTATTAGAAGACATCCATGGATGAATGTAAATAATTATTTAAATATAAAGATCACAAAAAACATGAAATTTTAAGTAAGGCCAAAAATGTAAGTACTCACAAACTTTGCAATCAACCCTTTTATTCTTTGTCATCATGTCTTATGTGTTGAATGGGTTTCATTTCTTTTATTTTCTACAACAAAACAATTGAAAATTGGTATTTCATGTGATAATTAAATTTGATGTGCATAAAAGAATAAATGAATGGTTACATACATCTAATGCACGTTGTAATCGTTGGGATGAATCCTCCTGCGGTGTAATTATGTTCATTTTTTTTACCATCTCCTTATACACTTTTTTGGATATAAAAGTGTATAAAGGCAGGAATCATCAAATATAAAAATTATGAAATATTTTTTACAAAACAATATTTCAGTGTGTATAATAAAATAGTATGCATTGGTTTGTTATTAATATGTATACGCAACGGTGTATGATAACCATGCTCTTACAAATTCAAAAAAGTTTTGTTTACAAATTGTTATATTCTTATAGTGCTCCATAAATTAATAGAAGCATTAGTGTCTCATTATTGTTTATTGCACATTGCCGAACCTGCGAACAAATCTAAAACATGATGTTTTCGATGTTAAAAACAAGTTTTTTTATTATTATTTCAAACTTCGCGGTGTTGTTAATGGGAAAATGTGCACGAGTGCACTACACCTATATAGTGTGCACCACTAAGTGCGAAAGAATTTTTTAAAAAGAAAATTGACAGCGATAGGGTTTCGAATCCAATGCAATGAGTGATCCCATTGCAATGGATACCAAATTACCCATATATAAGTAAAGAAACCCTATAAAAATGTATTGGTAAAAAAAAATCTAGTTGTGAAATATAGAGAGGGAAACCATTAGAAAAACAAGGAAGCTAGGGCTTCCAATATCAAATGTAACTATGAAACCCTTTTATTTTTTTGAGAATGCACTAAAAATTATATGAATCAAATAGGGGAAAGATTGAGATGATCAATAGAATAAAAGCACATACCTGAAATTTCTCCTCTACAAATTTGAAAGTTAAATACGACGATCCCTTAAAATTTTGGCTCTTCAAAAAAATCTACCCACTCCAAAGTCTTTGCTCGTAAATATCTCTTGCATAAATATGCCTTCTAAATTTTGGCAAAAGAATGAATAAATGATTAGGTTTTTCATTTATAAACACATACATTTCAAAAAAATGAAATTCCCGCTCATTTTTTCATTATATATTTTGGTGCATTGATGATAATCATGCGCATTGTTTTTTGTAACTTACTTTATCAATGCTTTATAAAGTTTATAGAAAATTGGTGCAATTGTAAAGTAAAAATGCATCGAAAAACAATTTAATTGACAAATTACAAATGCAAACCTCCACAATTAAAGTTTTACAGAAGTTTTTCTTTGCGGAGGCATAAATGGAGGTCACTCTATGATGCCTCTCATAGTTTAGTGCATAGTCTTGGTCCTCTTCCACTTCATCGTCACTTTGGCCCACATCTCCTCCTTCGTGGGCCACTCAAATTTCTCCAATATATCGTCATTTTCATCCCTATAGCCATAATAACTAGTGTCAATTTGCTTGTTAATCTCATACCTAGACCTCCTCTTCTTCACCTCGAGCGGATCATCGAATAGTTATTTGACATCAGGGAGGAATTTTGTATCCTCGAAGTATCTATAATCGAGGCCCTTCTTGGTGGCACTAGGAACATCAACTTTTTTCCTTTCCAAGTCCATCATCTTGGCCTCTACTCTGGCATAATTAGGATCACCAAGCTCTACAATCCAAGCTTCCCAGTGCCCCTTTTTCCTAATCAGCAAGAAAGGAACCCTGGTGGATGTCTTAATTATAATATTATGTCAACCTCAAGAATGACCTATGGCCCATATTGTATATTTAATAGAATTTAAGAAGCGCATTTGAAAAAAAAAATGATGATCCATAAGCTTCACCAGCATACATTATCGTTGAATATTAAGCATTACCTTGGCATCGACGTGCTCCATGAGATCCTCACTCGTGTATTTTCTAAGAAGCTATTGTTTCTTCTTCTCTGGAACCATGCACTCAATCTCTTTCTCATTCAGAAGGGGCACATGAGCACCAACTCTCACTCTCTTTGTTGTTGGGTTCCCTTGTCCTTCTCTCCCATGTCAAGAGGGAGGCCAAGTTGATGTTCAAGAGCGAGAAGGTTGTTGTTGTTAAGTTGGTCATATTTGAAGAAGAGGAGGATATGGTGAAAGAAATGGGAGAGTTGGATGAGGGAAACCAATAGGAGAGAAAGTGAGATTTTGTTGCCCATGTGCCCCTTTCGGATGATAAATATATCGAGCACATGGTTATGGAGAAGAAGAAATATGAGCTTCTTAGAAAACACATGAGCAAGGATATCATGGAGGAGCATGTCGAGGCTAAGGCAATGCTTAATATTTAGTGATAAGGTATGCTAGTGAAGCTTATGGATCATCATTTATTTTTTTCCAATGTGATGCTTGACATACAATATGGGCCTTTGGTCATTCTTAAGGTTGACAGAGTATTGTAATTAAGACATCCACTAGGGTTCCTTTCTTGTTGGTCAGGAAAAAGGGGCACTAGGAGGCTCTGATTGTAGAGCTTAGTGGTCCTAATTATGCCAAAGTAAGGGCCAAGATGACGAACTTGGAAGGGAATGAAGTTGATCATGTGTCTAATGCCACCAGTAATGGCCCTAGTTATAGATACTTCGACACTGCAAAATTCCTCCCCGGTGTCTAAAATATAATCGATAATCTCATCAAGGCGAAGAAGAGGGGGTATAGGTATGAGATAATTTACAAGTGAATTGAAATTAATTATTATTAATACAAGAATGAGGAGGACAATATCTTGGAGAAATTCAAGTGGCTCAAGGAGAAGGAAATGTGAGCTGGAGCACTAAGGGAGTGGCAAAGGATCAATTTTGTGCACTAAAGTATGAGAGGCACCTAAGAGTGACCTCTATTTTTTCCTCCGCATTACAATAAAACCTCCACAAAATTTAATTGTGGAGGTTTGAATTGTAGTTTGTCAATTAAATTATTTTTCTTCTAGCCTTCCACTCACGTAAAAAGTTGTATGTGTCGACTTGTTGTTGCTAGTCCTACTCTTGCACTCATCGTCATCATCATCGTTGATGCACATACAATTATTTTGAGGCACATATATATAGATAAAACAAATTGAAATTATACAATACAAACATATATAACAACTTTGTATTTATCAAAAACTGAAATTATTTTTTATTCGTCAAAAAAATTCAAAGGATGCCCCGCTTGATGAGGAAAGCCGAACGCGAAAAGCACACTGAGAATTTTAAAAAACATTGAAAAAGATACCAAATTTAAGACCAATTTTAAATTTTAATCTGATTAAAATTAAAATAAGGAGGTAACAAACAATTTACCTGGTCTCTTTTCACCCGAGGAGGCATGGTTGGTCCATAGAGGAAAATTGAAATTTTCAACTTTTTTTCCAAAATTGGAGAATGTACGAAATCCACAAGGGCACTGAGGAAGAAACATTGTGAAGCACTACAATTGGAGCAGTCATAGAAGGAAGGTGAGCATCAATGCTTGTGTTAGAGGTTGGATGCACAAAACGAAATGTGGTAATGAAAATCATTCTAGTAATTTTTTATTTATTTTACCCTTTCGTGGTGAGCCCAACAGTAAGACACACCAAAGTGTTCTTTGTTCCTAAACACACCTGTATGCTTGTTTTATTTTACCCTAAAACAGTGCACCGTATAAATGGATGCATGAGTACAGTTTTCCATGAGTAACACACCATACATATTTTTGGTTATATAGTAAACAAAATCAAGACTATAGTATTATTAAGTGCACCATAATCATTTATGGGTGTGCCACTATTGTAGATTCATCGGTGTTGTCGTGGTTTTCAAATGTGCCATGGAAGGTTTGTGGTTTTTTAAATTAAATGTTTTTATTGAATAATCGATTGTTCTAACCTGATATAGTGCATTTGTTACAAGTGCACGGGTGCACTTAGGTTATTGTGGAGCACCATGATGCATTTTATTATTTATAAAATAAAAAAATGATAGTTTAGTATGTTATATTAATAGTAGTTATCAATGTGTTTTATTTGTTACGAACGAATTATGTTTGTAAGAGAATAGGTGTAGTTCGTCAACTTAGGTGCATTGATATTAAAAACTTATGCAAAACCCTCTAGTCGTCCACCTCCACTAAACACCTCCGCTATAAACATATAAGGGATAAATTTTTCGGGGATGTTCCATAAAAACCTCCACTGTAAGGTGTTGTCCTTGTAGTGATTCCTTCATGAAATGGAAATGTTGGTAGGAAGATTGGAATCAAAGGGCTCAAATTGAGAATAGCGTGAAGGATAGATGTGCAATGAACAATACCAACTAATTGTTGGTGATTAGGGTATTCTAAAAGGAGGTGATTGTCTTCATGCAAATTCATTGGAGGAAATTGGGTTTTATGTTTTATATGGTTAATAGGGTTGTGGAACATCTACATATTCCACTCGAGGTTCTTCTATCCCTACCCCCCCACAACAGGTCTATGTCTCTACTAGGGACTCTTCCTTTGACAACATTGCTATGATTAAGGAAGAAGTTATGGTTATCCCACACATATCATCATCATAAATAGTGGTTGTTGTCATTGAAGCTCTCTTTGTGGACCAACTAGATTTGGAAATGTGCACCAAGGAAGATATTGTGTAAACTTCAAATGATTGAGTAAAATATGTCATTCAAGGGCTAGCTCTCCAATATTTTCTCTTACTCATGTCATGTTTTGTTGTGTTATTTTACTTTTGCATGTGTTTGTAAGTATACATGCCATTTTTTAGTATCAAAATTTGGATGGGTGAGTCTACAAATTTTGGGTGGAAAATCACTTCAATTTTGCTAGAAGGTTGTGGCCAATACTCTAATAGTTTTTGTAATACAACATTGACTAATTTGATCACAAATAAAAATTTAACCATTATTATATAAAATAAAAAAACTCAACTCTATTTTTTCATTAATCATAATAAATTGTAAAATAAGTTGAACAACATGAAGCTTGCATCATAATTATTGAGCCACTACTAACTCACTATCGACCACCAATCCCTTTATAATCATAAGGTGGCACATAAATAAATACATGGGTGGTATACAAAGCATTTCCCAGATATCTTGAATTATATATGTTTACATATTTAGAAAGATGATGAAATTAGAAAGATGATGAAAAATAAAGAGGAAGACAATAAGTTGTGATTGTTAGAGTTTTGCACATAAGGGTGTGCTAGGTTAGCATGACAAAGTTTAAGCATGTCCAAAATTTGATATAGTGCAACTAGGTCACAACACTAAAATTGTGCCATTGAGATATAAGTGCATCCACGACACTATACCTAATTGACATTTTGAAGTGCACTAAAGGCGATCTTCATCTATATAATGTGCATATGTGTTGATTATTATATGTGACTTTATACGATATATATTGACCAAAACTATGTGAACATACTTAGATAGTCTTCTAAGTTAACTTCTCTTTAGTGGGACTCCTTTAATGATGGAGTTATTCAATCTTTGAGTCCTTCCAAGGTCAAAACTCCTTTCTTAGGAGTTGTTAGTTTGAAACTATTCTCTTTCTAACTAGAGAGCATTAGCTTGAATTTGGTCTAAGGTCTATTTATTGTTGGCTTGGAGTGATTATCCATTTAACTTGATCAAATAAAGTTATGAGTTCATGTACAATAACTTACTATTTGCGTTGTAGAATTGTGCATGTTTCCAATTGTATGGATGTTCTTCAATAATGGGCATATAACAATGTTTGGAATCTTCATTAGATTAATGTGTAGTTTATCCTGGTGTTGGGTATATGTTATATTCTTAGCATGATTAACCTTATTCACTAACAGAAAGCCTGGAAAAAAAAATTGAGTTGTTTTTGGTCCATTTTTTGCATGTTCTTTTGTCAATGGTTTTTCTCCCATTGTAATGTAATTTTGGTTAAAGAATCTAATCCGAGTTAACGAATTGGGGTTTTGGATGCCACAAAATCCTATATATTGTGTTATAATGGTGAAGTTAATACAATGAAAGTTATAGGTGTGACTCTAAACATTTGTTGGTTTTCTCGATTAAGGGTTTCTAGGGTAAATCTCTAAGTATTGTGTGTGATTGCTATTGTTTACTTTTCTATTTTATAAAGGATCTATGTGTACATTGCTTACCTATAAAGGTTTAAGGCTTATGCCTGGTTCACATGAAAACCAAGATAAACAAGTTATCTAAGAAAATATATACTTATTCGTGTTTATAAGTAAATTTTTCTTGAAGTTATGGAAAATAATGGAAGGAATTGGGATCCCTATTAAGCTCCATGTTGTTGTGATTCGGCTATGTGAAAAGGTTATTGCTAAGAAGACATGTAATAACAAATTCTTGGAGGGAATGTGGATGAAGACTAGGGTTCCATGGATTTTTGGTGAGCTTGATGGATAGATACAAAGAATTGTTGGATTTTTATGAACAAAATTTAGAGGAAATACAAATATCCACTTCTGCAATCCCTAGTTTTGTGAAGTCTATCTATGGTGATGATCTAGAATTGAGGTCCAAATCTCTTTTATTAAAAAAAAATATTAGGTTCTAAAACTTTTTTATATAAATATTAGTTCAAATTAGGCCTTGCTAATCTAGACAATCTTAGCATTGTTTGTTGTCAATACAATGGTACAAAAGGAGACTCATCATTGGATGGAAGGGAGACAACCCTATAGGTGCTGAAATAAGAGTGTTTTGAAACCAACATCTCATCCTCTCATGAGGCTAGGTGGGAAGAAATGGTAATATTACCCTAGGTTTTAAGCCTCAGACATAAGAACATTAGACCCTAACAACATAAAGTCTAAGCATGAATCTTTTATTTATGATTTTGCAATATTTGATTTTTATTGTATTTTTACAACTTATATTATTTTGTATTTGCTTTTGTAAGTGAAATATGAATTTAAACAAAGTTGATATGAGTATTAGAAGTGGAAAATAGTAAAAGAAAACTTAAATAACTACAATTAATTAGTTAGTAATTTTAAAATAAAAATCTTAAAAAAGTAAAATGAAATAAATTATGTATGTTTTCCTTTTATATTGCAATTAGTAAAATTAAACTAATAAGCAAAAATAAATGATTAAAAACAAATTTAAAAACAAATCACACGTTCAAAGAATGGTGTGTAATGTAATTGATTTATTTTTATTTTCTTTAAATGTTATAGTTGGTAATTGATTTAAAGAAATAAAAACTAAACTAAAAACAAAAGAAAAGATAAAATTATGTACCATTGAAACTAATATAATATATGAATTTAAACTAATATAATATATAAATTTAAATGTTGTAGTTGGTAATTGATTTAAAGAAATAAAAACTAAACTAAAAACAAAAGAAAAGAAAAAATTATGTACCATTGAAACTAATATAATATATAAATTTAGTTGTTTTTTTATTTTTGTGTTTATATTATAATTAGTAAAACAAATGTTAAACTAAAAAAATAAAATAAAGTAAAATAAATTATATACATAAAGTGAAAAAATGCATAAATTAAATTGTTTTGTGTTTTGTTTTTTTAAATATTATAATGAGTAAACTTAAACTAATAAAATAAAAGATTATGTATGATAAAACTATTTAAAGAAAAAAAAAATATTGTAAATGTTTTGGTATTTTTCGTAGTTTGAATATTGTAAATGTTTTGGTATTTTTTTAGTTTGAATATTTTAGTAAAAGAATTTGGAGGCAAGACTTCGATTACAATTTTTTACTAATTTCTTATTCATGAAAATGGCACCAGTAAAACCTGTGCGAGAGATGTTGCCAATACAATATTTTGGTTTCTTCCAAACTTTCAGAATAACTTTAACCAAATCTTGCAAGGCAATGGAAAAGCTATACCAGTGCTATGCTTGCGCTTCCAAAACTGGTCCAACTATTGGTTCTATTATCAAAACTAGTCCATCATAAAAAGGTAGTGTAGGATAGAATTCTTATTTAATCTTTGACGAAATTCTCCATGCTTAGAGTAGGCCCTGTTATAGCATCAAATGTCTGGATCCACTGATATTAACGGAGGCTAAGTTAGGGTTTCAACGGAGTATTTGGTCTATTGGTAAGATCTTGGATTTATAAATTATCTTGGGCTTGTCGAAGGAGGGTGGTACCTTGAAGCATGTTGAGGGCCAAAAGACGAAAAGAAACAAAAAAGCGTTCAAGAAGAAGTGATTTCTGGTGAAGATGACGTTTGGTGAGGATATTACAATTTATGAGGAAGGCATTAATTAGGAGATTCCAAAGTTGAATATTAGTAGCCATTCTTTGAACAATTGGTTGCAGTGTTGGTGGTTTCTAGTTCTAGGCTATAAGCCTATTTTTCATATTTTGTGTGGTTGCAATGTTGGTGGTTTCTAGTTCTAGGCTATAAACTTATTTTTCATATTTTGTGTCCATGCTACATAGGGTTTATTTTTTTCTGTAATGAGGAGGATATAAATAAGATTATGAAGTGGTGATGGTTATGGGATTTTTCATACTTGTCACTAAGCCCTCAGTCCGTCAATTTTGATCCTCAACGATTTTGATCCTATCACTGAGGTTTTAGGAAAGTCTCAATATGGGTCAAATCCCCTAGTCTTCCCATATAATTATGGTTAGAGAAAGCATCAAGGGTTATTGGGGATTCTCTTGGTAGGGTTATGGAGGTAGACATTTCCTTTCATTCTATCATTATTGGACTCTATCCCGTGTTTTGGTGGAGATTGATTTGAATGAGGGTTTGGAAGAATCCATGGAAATAAACATAGGGGATAAATGTCATAATTATATTATGGATTATTGAAAAGTCCCATTTCATTGTGTGCATTATCACTTTTATGACCATGTGGTCGAGGACTACCCCCAATCATTCACGAGGAAGGTTTGGTGCAAAAAAGGAGTGCATACTTATGTGGAAGAAACTAAAGAAGAGTTAAGTGAAGGGGAAGAGCTCATCAATCACTTTGACGATGCATCTTCTTCTACTGATCTTATTATCACAATGGAGAAAGACTCTTTAGATCCAATTCTTTGTAGGGATATTGGGAAAGACGGTGCCAATCCATGCAATCTACAATATTATGAAGTTGGCGGGTTGGCTAGTGGATATGGTATGCAACTTCAAGAGATTAGTTTAGTTCTTTCTTATGGTAAGTGGCATGATAATCTATCGATTATTTTAGAAAAATTTGTTACTCATGTTTCAAATCCCATTAACAATGTTTATTTGGCCATCATTATCAGAGTCAATGGTTGTTCCTTGAAATCATCCCCAAAGTAACTAGTAATACACTTGGGGGTTGGGACTAGATCCATTGCTTGGATCAATCTCTGAGTCTATAGGTACAAAACATTTCATGAGAGATGCTTAAGACTAATCCCTAGAAGAAATCCCACAAGGGAACAAAAATCTCTTGAGAGGGTCCTTGGAGTAGGAAAAAAGGTTTAGGTTTAGGCTAAGGTTTAGGTTCAAATTCCAAATTGGATATGGCTACTACATAATTTAAGCATAAGATAGAGGAATATGGTTTTGTATATGTTTAACCACTTAAAATGATACATGACTAGAGGAACAATAGGAAGTCTAGATGGGGCAATCAAGAGGTCAACAGATTTTTGGTTTCATAAAGTATTATAGTTCATGCAGAGTAGATTAGATCTTGGGTGGAACCTATTGCTTTTTTTTAATCCTAGTCCAATTCTTCTTCAAATTGATAGACAAAAAGAAAAACTTGCAAGTCAATTTAAATTTAATTTGATGTGGCTTGAGGAGGAGGATTTTAGAAATTTTGTTTCAAGTGAATGGATTAGTGTTGATTCCAATTCAAGGGAATCAACATGTTTTCGGTCCATTAAAACTTTGAAAAAAAGGTGAAAAAGGCAACAATTGAGCATGTAGTAAAAAAAAAAAGGCATAGACAAGGAGTTAAAGGCAGTTGAGAAGGAGACTATAGATTTGTTTGAAGGGAATGAGAATGTCATATTCAATGAAGAGGAATGATTGAAGTTGAAAGAGTTGGAAGGAAAGAAAAAACAATCTGGCGTCAAGGGAAGGAGAATGGAAGATGAAGAGCAAAGCCATCTGGATTGAATGTTTTTTTAGAATATGTTTAAGGAATATATTTCTTATCTTTTTCATATAAGAGAATAATCAAATGTTGATGGAGGAGGTTTCTAAGGATGAATTACAAACAATGCTTGCATCCTTTAAAAAAACATAAAAAAATAAGGCTTAGACTAGTAGATAGTGAAGTTCTTTACTAGCTTTTATGAGTTATTGATAGAGGATCTTCTAAGAGTGATTGAGAAGGTTAAAAGTCCAGGAAAGGTTTCCCCTCAATGCTACTTTTATAGCCTGATCGCAAGAAAGAGTAAGCCAAAATATTTTGATGTATTTCATCTTATATTTTTATGTAACTATTTGTATAAAATCATTTTTAAACATTTGATAGTTAGGGTCAAAAGGGTTTTCTCTAATTTTATATCACAAGAGCAGTTTGGTTTCTTAGTTGATAGATAAATTTATGAGTCAATCAGTGCAACTCGGGAAGTTATTCATTCCATTAAGATTAAAATTTTCCCAACTACAGTTTTAAAACTAGATTTTTCAAAGGCGTATGATTAGACTAGTTGATTGTATTTAAGACTTATGTGTCTTCATATTGGTTTTAGTTCTCCAATGGTGCATTGGACAATAGGATGTGTTACCTCAATCTCTTTTATGCTCTTGATAAATTATTCAACTACAAATTTTTTAAGCCATCTTAAGGACTATGCCAAGGTTGTACATTGTCTCCTTTTCTTTTTCTTCTGGTTACAGAAAGTCTTAGTAGGGCCATCAAAGAAATTATAAGATTTGGAGTTATTTCAAGTGTTTAAATAAGGAGATCATTTTGTTTAACTTGTATTTTGTTTGTATATGATGTCATGTTATTTATAAATGGTAGTGTAAGGGAATCTAATAAGTTGAAGAAAATCTTGGATCTTTATGGTTAGGCAACATGAGTGGAGATAAATTTACAAAAATTATCCATATGCTCTAATAGGATAAATTTTAGTGATGATTAGAGGATTATTTTGGACTTTCCCCTTATAGTTTTAAAGTTGTGAGAGGAGTTTAAGTATTTGGGCTTTTTGTTAAAACCCAACGGTTATGGTAAAAAGGACTCGGGGTGGTTACTAGAAAGAATTGAAGCATGAGTCAACCCTTGAAGCAACAAATGGATTTCAATTGGTGGGCGTTTGAATTTGGTTAAATTGGTTTTAGAGGCAATTCTTGTTTTTTGGCATTCATTAGATTTTATTCCAAAAGATTATTTAGACGCAATCAAAAAGTTATGTTTCAATTTTCTTTAGTCTTGTGCATGTAAATATGATCATATTCCATTGGTCAAGTGGAAGAAAAATAGTTGTGCCAAAAGAATATTGGGCAAAGGGATTAAAAATAGCTCCATAAATGGTCCACGATAATTATTTGGACAGATTTGTTTTTCTTTGGTACAAATTTTTTGAGCTCTACGAATAGGGTTTCATTGTGGTCGTGAATTCCTGTTGTTGAGGTTTTTTCAGTGAGAGTCTGAGGCATGGCTTCAAGTTTAGGGGGATCTCATTTTTAGGAGTGGACCTTATTTAATGGGATCAAGGGGCATGTATTTAAACAAATGGAGGCCTAATTTTAGTCCAGAAAATGACATCCCCTCTATGGCTCCTATTTGGGTTTGTATTTTGTTTCTTCCACTGCACAGTTGGAATGACGAAACTCTTCGAAATATAGGAAACATGTTGGGAAGATTCATTGATCAAGTTGAACCACGAGAAGGACTTCAAGCATGTAGAATAATATGTGTAGAAGTAGATTTGGAAAAAGGTTTGTCATAAGCTATTCAACTCACACTAGATAATTGGTATTACATTCAAAAAGTGGATTACGAGTAGCTACCATTTAAATGCAAAAATTTCATGAATATGGACATTTTTCTAAGAATTGTCCACATAACAAATCAGATCAAATAAAGGAAAGTGCCCAAGAGAAGTGGCAATAGCAAAAAAAGAAGAAAGTTTCTAGGAAGGCAATAGTTCAACAGCAAGATCCAACCAAGGGGAGGAATCTCTCTCAATCATCTCCTCGAAACCCTGGAGTTGGAGGTGATTGTGGGAGTTAATCAAGCACAAATAGATATGAGGTTTTGGAAAATCTAGAGGAAAATGCCAGAGAATCAAGAGAAAGGAGAAATAAAACTGAAGAAGGAGGTAAAACAATGATGGAAGAAAAAGAAAATCAAGAGATCTCTCAAGATGTTGTCCCCCCCAAAAATGGAGAGCCAGCCCCAAGTAAAATTTTATCTCGTCCTATTTCATGGATCCCTCAAAATTTTAGATGAAGTAAATCAGGAGGAATCAGAGGAATAATTTGAAATAGAGGTTACTCAAAGCACCACTCACAAGAAAGTGGGGAGGATATCTAATCATAATACGAGAGAAAATGAAGCAGATTGGGAAAATGAGTTAGTATCCAAACCACACTAGAAAGGGTATTTAAAAAATATGGGAAATAAGGGAAATTGCAAGGCCAATATGCAAGGGGATTTTCCCAATCGGTGTCTCAACCTCCTAAAGGGGGGGCATCCAAATCTTCAGGTAAAGAACAAAATTAGTCTCTTGGAATTGCATAGGATTAGGTAGCAAAGAAAAGAAAGAAGCAATGGGAAAGTTGGTCAGAATAGAAAAAGTTCAAATCCTTATGGTACAGGATATAAAATTGAGGGAGTTAGAAGCTCTTCAATAAATGTGACCTCCCCTCAAAGAAGTTTCAGAGCCTAACACTTTCGGATCCAAAATGGATCCCGAAAGGCCAAAATTTCAAATTTCTCGAAATCGGATGAAACCAGTGCCATCGTGTAGGGCTCGTCTTGTCGATTCCAGTAGTATGTTTTTTTTTTCGAAAATGGACACAAAATGCGAAAGTTATCACGTTCTGAACTTTTTTCCAAACAGGAAAAAAAGTCAAAGTCAATCGTCAGAGGCCGTACTTTTCACGTCAATAGTACGTCAACATGACGTGGAAGATGATGTCAGCATGTTGATGTGGCAACACCAGATGGTGACACATGTCAAGAATTTTTGGCATTTTTAGGGTGAGTTGGCACAGTATAGATTTGACACGTGGACTGTATGGACGTTGATGTGGCAGTCTATACGATGACGTGGTCCAGTGATAGTTCGACACGTGGCAGTACGGATGACAGGTGGCAGTGACGTGGCCCAGTGACATGTTGACATGTGGAAGTGAGGTGGCATACGGATCTGACTGTGTAGGTTGATTGGGCATGTGACTCAGTGGTACGAACCAATCACAGGGTGACACGTGGTCCAATCACAGGGTGCCATGTGGCACCCCAAATGAGGCCAATGTTGGCTAGTCAAAAAAAATTGTTCCACCTCCATCGGGCTCGAACCCTTGACCTCAGATCGTGAAAACGTTCTAACATACACGTGCTAGCCACTTGAACTACCAATGTTCCTTGACTAACATATGGCACCATAAATATTTAAGTTGTTTGGCCACGGATTTTGGGGGATAAAGCCCTGGTCGACGGGGGCTAGCATGCGACCAGGGGCCCAAAGGACATGGAGCCTAGCGCTCGAACACATGGTGCGTCCATCTGACCAGGATCCCAAAGAAAAGGGCCGCACCAATATTTTCCCAAAGTGGGGTTTTACTATAGAAATTGGATATTTTTGGTTAATTATGTTGATTTTTGGATGATTTTGCCCAAAAATGAGGATCTAGAGCCATTTTTTAGGCCAGATCTTGGGAGGAAGTTGGGAGGTGACCCCCAACTCATAAGCTATATAAACCAAAGGTTTTTGACAATCCAAGAAGGTTCAGAAACAACAAAATGATGAAGAATTCATGAAGCCTAAGTCATTTTTATGCAGGGAAGCCATTAAGGAATCGAACTTTGGAGGCCATTTTGAGGAGCTATGCTCAACGTTTTTTAGTGTCGTCAGTTGTGTTGGATTCTTGAGGTCGAGAAGAACACAACTAAACCAATTTGTGATCCATTTGATGTACTTCTGATATACTTTTGAAGCATTGAATATTAATAAGAAATCCTTCCCCACTAAGACAAGGGCCTGAAGACGTAGGCAACTTACCGAACTTCATTAACAATCTTGGCATTATGGTTTGTTGTTCTTAGTGCTTATTTATTGTTATGCATTCTTTATGATGGCTGCAACATTCTTTCGTTAAAATCTTCTTCTTCTCTTAATTCCTAAGTGGTAAATCAACTCATGCATAAACTTAACCATAGTCTTTAAAAGATCATTTTCGGATCACTTTCAGAGCCTAACAACGAGAAGGGATCAAGAGAGTCAGAGAAGGGATTACGAGAGTCAGACCATGACCTCCCCTCGGAGAAGTTTCATATCCTAACACTGAGAATGGATCAAGAGATTCAAAGAAGGGATTAAGAGAGTCGGACCATGACCTCCCCTGAGGGGAGAAGTTTCATATCCTAACACCGAGAAGGGATCAAGAGAGTCAGAGAGACTAACATCGAGAAGGGATCAAGAGAGCCAGAGAAGGGATTAAGAGAGTCAGACCATGACCTCCCCTACTTTGGGGCCCCCAAGGGTCGATTCAAATAGACAGTTTTAAAATGAAGTTCCATGTGAGATTCTTGATTCTAGTCCCACTGAGTGCCATTGGGATACTTGGAGAATGTACGAAATCTACGGGGGCACTGAGGAAGAAGCATTGTGGAGCACTACAATCATAGCATTCGTAGAAGGAAGGTGAGCAATAGTGCTTGTGTTAGAGGTTTGATGCACAAAATGAAATGTGGTAATGAAAATCGGTCTAGTAATTTTTTATTTATTTTACCCTTTTGCGGTGCACCCAACAGTAAGACACATCGAAGTGTTCTTTGTTCCTAAACGCACCTTTACACTTGTTTTATTTTACCCTAAAACGGTGCACCGTATAAATGGATGCATGAGTGCAGTTGTCCATGAGTAACACACCATACGTATTTTTGGTTATATAGTAAAAAACTAAAGACTATAGTATTATTAAGCGCACCATAATCATTTTTGGGTGTGACACTATTGTAGATTCATCGGTGTTGTCGTGGTTTTTAAACGTTCCATGGAAGGTTTGTGGTTTTTTAAATTAAATTTTTTTGTTGAATAATCAATTGTTCTAACCTGATATAGTGCGTTCGTTACAATTGCACGGGTGCACTTAGGTTATTGTGGAGCACCATGATGCATTTTATTTTTTATAAAATAAAAAACGATGTTTTAGTATTTCATATTAATAACAGTTATCAATGTGATTCATTTTTTACGAACCGGGGAATTATGTTTGTAAGAGCACAGGTGTAGTTCGTCAACTTAGGTGCACTGATATTAAAAACTTATGCAAAACCCTCTAGCCGCCCACCTCCACTAAACACCTCCGCTATAAACATATAAGCGATAAATTTTTTAGGGATGTTCCATAAAAACCTCCACTAGAAGGTGTTATCCTTGTAGTGATTCCTTCATGAAATGGACATGTTGGTAGGAAGATTGGAATCAAAGGGCTCAAATTGAGAATAGCATGAGGGATAGATGTGCAATGAACACTACCAACTAATAGTTGGTGATTAGGGAATTCTAAATGGAGGTGATTGTCTTCATGCAAATTCATTGGAGGAAATTGGGTTGTATGTTTTATATGGTTAATAGGGTTGTGGAACATCTACATATTCCACTTGAGG
>JASDQU010436578.1:33638-49156 GCA_032191745.1 Picea mariana
AGCTTCGTCCTTGATGAATGGAACATACTTCAGTAGTTCCAAAAAATTTCATTCATACTCATCAATGGTCATACTGCCCAACTTGAGTTCAAAGAACTCCTTCATCTTTCTGTCATAGTATCTTTTAGTCAGGTATTTCTTCTCGAAATACCTCTTAAATTCCTTCCAAGTGACCTCTTTCTCTCTGATGTGCTGCACCTGCACAAACTGATCCCACCACATGGAGGCTTTTTCTTTCAGTTGGTACATGGAAATTCTTCCTTTTGCATGGGAAGAATAATTCTGCAGTTGGAAGTATTTCTTCATGCTTAGAAACCATGTCTCGACATCTTCCTCCTTATTATGTTCTCCATCGAATGTTGGAGGTTTAATTTTATTCATCTCCCCTTTCAATTCCTCTTTTCCAGATTTTCGATGTTTTCTGGTAGGGGACGGGCTCGAACTGCTGTGTGTCTCCCTGTCCAAATGTTTTTGGGAGCGACTGTGATGTCGGCTACCACTCCTCGATCTTCTTCTTCTCCCATGATTTCTGCGACTCTCTGTCGTACCTGAGTCTCTTCCCCTCTCAAGTTTCTTCTCTATTCTTTCCAGACTCTTCAAAAATTTTAAGTTTAATGCCCCTTGCCGATCCCTAACTTTCATGAGCTTTCGGCTATCAGCTCGACGCTCCTTGGCCTCTCTTTGCAGCCCTTCAATGATTTTCATCATATGTCCTTCCTTATCCATCTCTTTTCCATGCCCATTAGATTTCGATCCTTCGATTCCTAGGTTAACATTCTTTCCTTCTCGTTCATCTTCTATTTCAGGGGTAAACTGCATTTTTCCCCACTCCATACTTGGCGTTGATTAAATGGGGTTCTGACCTTCGTTGAACTCTGCACATGCACTGTGCAATTCAATTTAAAATTGTCAGGCCATTAAACCTTCACGAACAACCACAATATTATAAGCTAGTTCGAGTAAAATAAAAGACATTTCGATTTTAAAATAAGTTTTCCGAGCTCTCAATAGGCTCTGCAAATTTCTTGTTTTCGAAACTTCAGTTTCTCGGTACTTCGGGTTTTGGAACCTCGGGTTTTCGGTACCCAGAAGTTCGCTATGCAATGGTGACCTCCTACTCCCTTTTACTACAAATCCCTGAAATCCAAAATTCCGGGTTTAACTAACTCTGACCCCCACAACACCGTTGTCGCCCTTAACTGTGATGGGACATAGCGCATTTCGGAAGGTCCACGTCACCTTGGTGATGTCATTGGGGTCCCACCCCTCTTGCCTTGTCTTCACACTCGCTAGCACGTGGTGCTCTTTAGGTGTCTACGGGTACATCTTCCCGATTGAGGTTTCGGGTATCGGGGTTTCGTGATCCCCGACGGCATGAGTTCCTGTCCTCATGAACTCCCGATCCCTGATTTTTTGATGTGCCTTTTTGCCTTAACCCCTCGGCTATGCCGAGGTCCATGTGACCTCTACCTTGTGACCGTAATAAAACTGCTCATCGGGGTTTCGCGAATCGAAATGTGCCAAAACTCTTGACAACGGAATCCCTGATTTCCCAATGAGCTTTGACCTTCGTCCAGCTGATGGTGCTTCTCTCAGTTCCGCTATGACTGACAACTGTTCTCCACCGATCGGGGTTTCGTGGGTCGCAATTTCGAAGTGCACGAGTCACTCGTCACCGGGATCCCCGATATCCCGATGAACTCCAACCTCCGACGGGTTTGGCTCCTTGTTGGGATTTCTTCGATGGCGCAGATCTTTGCCACGCGTCCTCTAAATGAACGATCCTGATCTTGTCGGTAAATCATGGATCGCGATTTCGAGTGGCAAGATTTCTGTGTACTTGAGAACTCCGATACGCCGATTTTCGACTCTCTTCGGATCTTCTGACGCATGTCCACCCGATATTCACGGCTATGGTTTCTTCGGTGGTTCGAGACTCACAAGGTCTCAGTTCTCTCGACTTCTAAAACCCCGATGACTCCAATATCCCGACGTCCCTCCGGGACTTCTTCTCTACCCATGAGGACTTAAACCCTGTGCAACTTCTGTCAACTCGGACGGTTGACGGGTAATTCCACAGTGATCTTACGACTCATGATCCTCCCGAGTTTAAACTCCTGGTGTGGCCGTAACCTCCTGTGTAGTATCCAAAGGCTTTAAACCTTGTGCACATTCTCCAGATCTGACGGTTACAAGGGTTCGCCTTCCCTCCCAAACAGATCCTACGGTTCTAACACCACTGGCGTGGAGTCCTCTCTCCCTGTGGACTCATACCACACTGGCTGCGGTTTCATAATGCTGCCATACCTCTTGAGCTTTAATAAAACTCGTCAAGTGTCTCCTTGATGCTTCGGAGTAAACCAGGGTCCGAAATTGGTCCTCCCGACTCAATTTCCCCTCACATTCTTAGTCCAAAGACTGCTCCACTGGCCCATTTAGGCTCAGTGTCGAAACCTTCGCTCTGATACCACTTTGTAGTGTACCTTTTTGTTGACCAAGGCTTTTAACGCGCAATATAACAATATGTATACACTTACATTGGATTTACATAACACATACAGTCCAGTATATACTCCACATGCATTTAACACAATTAAACACATTTAAATTACAGAGTAAAACATATCTCATTACTGCTATAATTAAACATTCCATAGCATTTAACAATATTTCATTTACACAGCGGAAAACATGATACATAAACAACACCGTCATGCACAACATGACCAAAGCATAATTCAAATACTTATCTTTTAATAGCTGTAGAATTCACCAACCAAGTGCAGGCCGTCCACGAACCTCCCAGCCTTAGACCACACTGTTCATCAGCTCAACAGTGGGTCACCCCCGAGATGGGACCGAGCTCCACCCCAAGGCAAGGAATCCTAGGCTAGGCTAGGGTTATAGGGAAGACAACACCAAAATATCTGGAAGGATTCTTCCCAAAGATGCCATCTTACGCCCACTACTATCAGACCCTCATTCCCCACATGCCTGTTCCGCCTGGGAGTATACACCTTCACACGCACAGTCCATCGGTGCTAGCCTCCCCCTCTGGGTCTCGACAACAGGCCGGATCAGGAAGTCTCAGAGCCCGTAGCTGGTGCTGGACACTCTCTGGAAGAAAACACTTCCCAACAACTTTTTCACCTGGAAAGAGTTGCTCGTAGGCCTGACAACCTGCCTCTTCCAACATCAATCACCTCCCTCACCTGGAGAGAGGTCATACACAAGCTCAGTAGAGGCTTACTCTGGCCAGTATGCCACGCGCAGACCAGCACTACGTGGCCACAATAGCCAATCGGGAAAATGAACACTGGCTTTCTAACTGGTTCAACAATGGCAGGTCACTTCCTATTTCTCAATCCGACAACACGGGATAGACTCATGCTCGGGTTCTCGGGAACGCGTGACAAACAATCCATGCAGGGTCAACACAGGTTCGAACTGTTCAGACAGGAGTTGTACCAGGGTATTTCAGAGGTCAACACAGGCTTTTCGGCTTTTCAGGGATGAACCAGGTGTTCCTGCAGAGGTCGTACGGGCTCACGCTCAGACGGTCGGGTAGAATGGAGGAGATCCCTTCACGCGGTTCATCTCGGTGATTATATTTGCATGCACCAGGGTTGACACTTGTCACCCTGGGAATTGCATGCGTTCCCACAACATGCATCCAATTTACACGCTTTTCCCTTTGCCACGGAACTTAGGATAACATAATATAATACACATGGATTTTTTGGAAATAATATTAAAATATTATTCCAGGCCTAAGCCCCCTAGGCTTAGCCCCTAGGCTCAACACTCAGCCCCTTTTTCCCACCTTCCAGCCCCTAATCCCTTGCCCATTCTGTGGACGCTCAGTCCCCCATCACTCATTCATCGTGGTCGGTCTGCACCTGGCGATGTTTATATTTTATTAATGTGTTGCATACATACAGATACAAAACCCAGGCCCTTGGCCTTCAACACTTAGGCTCTCTGGCCTAATCAAACACATAAGCCTACCGGCTTATACAAAACTTGGCTCAACAACCTATAACACATATGTACAATCTCTTTCAGATCATGGTTTACATCGGGGCTCGGCCTTGGGGACACTACAACTGTGACTTGGCTGTGGGGGCCCAACCCTGTGGCCAAGCCGTTGGCATGCCCACGGCTTGGGTACAGGGGCCAAATATTAACATAATTTAAATTAAAAAATAAAATTAAAATTAAAACAAAATCTAAAATATTAGTGGGAATTTTGAACTGAAATTTGAGCTTACCTGAAGCTCGACCCACCCACCCAAAGGAGCACCCACCAACACGAAAGAACAATTGCCCGAAGGAGCACCCACCAACACCAACAAGACAACACGTCTGCACCAAAACCATGTTCGTGCCCACGGCTTGGATACAAAGGAAGAAATATAAATTAAAATTAAAAGAAAAAAAACAAAATTAAAAGAAAAAGAAAAACTAAAATACGACTGGGAAATTTGAGCTTACCTGAAGCTCGACCCGCCATCCCGAAGGAACACCCACCAACACGACAGCACAACCAACCAAATGAGCGCCCACCAACACCAATACTCAATCCCTCATACAACACAGTCTGCACCAACACTCAGTCCCTCACACAACACAGTCTGCACCAATGCTCAGTCCCTCACACAACAAAGTCCACGCCAACATTCAGTCCCTCACACAACACAGTCAGTCATAGTCACAGTTGAGAAAAACATTGGATTTTCAATGTTCAGTTAATATATAAGATTTCTTTCGGTCAAAAGAATAGTTTGGCTGAAAGAGTAGTTTGACCGAAAGAATATTTCGACTAAACAATGTTTTTTGCCTGAATATATTTCGGTCGAAAATATATTGTCGGATGGAAAAAATCCATCCGACTAAATTTCTACATGAAAATCGAGGGCACCGTCATTGTACCATTCGATTTGACATTCCATAGTTTGACCAAAAATTAGTTCGGTCGAAAAATAATATTAGTTCGTTCGAAAGAATGTTTTTCGGAATTTTGGAGATGAGATTGTCATGAAAGTGTTACCCAGCTCTGTGAATTTACCCTTCTTTAACTTGATCACATATATTTGATCTCATGTTATTCATTTTGAATTTTCACATACATTAGGGAATTTAGAAATTGATGCCATCAATAAATTCATTCTTTACAACACAGAGGTCACACAACCATGGATAGTGTTGTATGAACATAAATGAATGAAATGGGTCAGTGACAAAAAACCATTCAGATGGTTGAATGGTAGAAGCATGCCTTATCCTAATCATTTAAAAGAAAATATTCTAAATATATATCCCAATAGTTGGGTGGATGATGAGATACAAGAGAAATATGTGGTGTCCGATCATAACCCACATGAATAAGATCTTGATGAACTAAACATAAGGATCGGGTGCAACAAGTCTATAATAACCTCTCTAACTAACACGTTCAATTTATAATATTGCATATTTGAATTTTAACATGTATTATGTTTTTATTAATGCTTGAGTTATTAGACATACGACACCATTTTTTTGGTTCACTTTTTTATATGTGCACTTGTTCCCATCTATGTGGTCATATGGACATCATTTTCGCATTGAGTATGCCAATGATGGACACATCACACAAAATTGTAGAGTGGAGGTCAAGTTTGACCAATCTAGTCATGCTAGCCACTGTGATCAAAACCTAATAGAGGGAAAAATAAATTACATTGGAAATATACAAGAGACCATGGAAGTGGGATTCTCATCATTTCAATGTGTTATTTTTGTTGCAAGTGGTGTGACACCTTTGACCAGAGAAATGTAAAGGAAGATTGTGATAGTCAGATAATATGTACTAACTCTAGAAAATGTGGGTTGAAACTAAGGAGCCTTATGTTTTCCCAAAACATTGCAACCAAGTGTTTTTTACCCAAATGTGTTGGATGGGGATTGGTGCTTCATACTGAGATATAATACAAGATATAAAAATTTTTTTGAGAACAACAATGTTACAATTCCAAGCAAGGAAGATAATTAGGGTCATGGCAATGCAAACTGATATGTAAATGCTTTGTTTCGAAATTTGTATTGTGGATGTATCATTTTACTATGGATAGCTATAAAGGCCAAATATCTTTTTTTTCTTCATTTTATAATTATGTTGGATATGTAAAGTTAACAACCATTTACAACCACCATATGAAAAATACATTAAATAGTACAAGCATAAGATGTGGTTTTGATATGTTTTTATTGTCATATTTATTGTTTATTATAGCAAATTTATGTTGTATTGTATTAACATATGTTTATGTTAACCTTTGAATTACTAAGAATTAATTGACATATCACAAAGTTGGTGACACACATTAGCAAAGATTTATTTTAAATTATATTTTATTTAACAAAAAAATGAAGATATTAAAAAATCAAACCTCAAAATTTTTATTGTTTGAAAAAATAAAAATTCAAATAAATATATACTTTGATGGAACTTCTAAGGAAAATTGAAACAAAATAACTTCGTGAAACATATATGAGTTCTGGAATCACACTTGTGGTGTTGACATTACCAACTTTGATGGCAATCCCAACCTTAACTAGTGCAACTATCATGGCCTTCACTTATTCCACTSCATCCTTTAGTTTTATAATCATTTAAACTTATATTAATGATTATGTTTAMATTCTCCATGAAATAAGTGCCAATATAGGAAGGACATGGARATTCTAAAAGAGTCTTTTTCTAGTCATAATTAAGGAAAATTTTAATGATCSATACTTATCTAAAAGTATAGAAACTTTTGTCAATTTTACTAATTTTGAAAACACTAATTATAAAGTGTTTGGTCATATTCTTTTTTAATAGAAGATTCATAAATTTAGTAACAGAGTAAAAAATTGTGAAACCATTCCATCGAAACTGTAGACCAAAATGTATTACTATTCTTTATATTTGGTATTTTAAATTTAATTGGATAAGTTTAATATATTATAATAGTTGGTTGATATAAATTAATAAAATCTTTGGAAAAATTAAATATTAATCAAACATAATAACTATGATTTTAGTAAACAATTATATTATAACTTTGTCTTATAATCTTTGAATAATAAAAATTAAAAAAATAACATTATTATTTCATCATCATCATTATAATGTTATTATTATAATATATGAAAAAAATGTAATTATTCAAATCATAATCAATTCACTCATCATATTTTTAAGTATTTTTGTTTCTAAACATGTTTAAAGAACATATTGTATCTTGTTGGACAATAAACAATTCAACTTGAAGAGGAGTTAAACATTATATGGCATTAATGGTTATAAGTTTTTGTAATCACAATCCAAATTAAACGATTTCATAAAAGTAAAGTTAAACATCATATGACAACTATAAATTTAAATGAGTGATATATCTCAAATTTAACTTAAAAATAGAGAAATCATTAGCAATGTTAATCATTAGCATACTCATAATACATTTTATAAATAAAAAAACAATACGACATTATATGAAAAGCATAATATACATGAGCGATATGCATAATATCATACCCCCAAGAGTCATGCCCAAGTCCAACCTTGGCATTTCATGGACGTGTGGCACCACGATGGTTCTCACTTACCAACTTGGATCAAAGAAGGATACTTCACCCGTATTATGCTTCTTCACCTATAGCATACACATACTTTGTTCTAGGCTATGGACGAGTCACACTCTTACTCTATGCAACTCAGTTGTATACTTCGAAATTTGTTAACATTATTTAACATTTAGAAATTCTAGCATACAATAGAAAACATGCAAAACACAAGAGACACAGATATAGTGTGGGTGACATCAATGGTGCATAATACCCTGCTTCATTTATTATATTGTGAAACATAAACAATACATTACAAAGAGGGAACCATTGTCCCAGTTACATAGATTGGAAGAGTCTCACAACTCTGACCCATACAACATAACTATCCATACTTCTGGGTTTGTCACACCAAGACTTTCTCCTTTTCTCCTCCTTGCATCAACTTGTGGTGCACCCCACTTGTGTGCTCAGCCTTAAATTACTTGATGTCTCTTTCCTTCACACCTCTTTGTTCCTTTGGTTGTGCATCTTGTTCTCTTATATGGACTCCAAAGGTCACCAATGAGAAATGTCATGTCCTTTGGGTATGTCACGCCCCTTCGTGAATCACCACACTCAAACGAATCATCACACCACTCCATGGACCCGATGCACCCAAATGATCCCGTCCTCCCACCAAACGTCACGTCTCTTGTACCAACGCACCCCATCCTTCTACATGTGCCCCTTTCCTTGTGATCTTTATTGTGCCAATCATTGTGACTCTCCGTGGGTGTGCCGATGGGGTCTTCCAACATATTTGGTGCGCCCATGCTTCCAAGGGTATACGGATCCACTCTTTGGGTGAGCTCCTAAGTTTTCGCACCCTTTCCCAAACGTGACCCAATTCTCGATCGTCCATCGCAAGGGAATAATGGTGTGTGCCCCCTTGGGCTCGCACATCACCATTATGCCCCAAGGTGCTCCTACCCATTCCCATAAGACAATTTATTTCCCAAACGATCACTTACTCCTTATGATCTTCAGCCATCCCATTGTTGAATCCTCCCAAGGAGTGTGCATGCTCAGTGGGTGTCATGGAAGGCCTTACATCCTCCCCCATTAAACTTGTTTCCATCCCGACAAATTCCACACCACTTACGATCTGTAGCGATCTATGTCAAACTCCTTAATCATGGCATCATATTTCCACAAGGACTCATATCTCTCCCAAATGTCCTCTTCATTGGGTTTGTACTTCCAATAGATGAAGTACTCATGCAATCAACCTCTCCTCTGTCCCAACATGCAATGCACCAAAATATTCTTACCTCCAACTCTGGCTTATGTGCAACCATGGTCAGTGCTCTTGGTGGTTCAATTCGACTTGGGTCATCTGGGTATCTTTGGCATGAATTTAATTGGATAACGTGGAAGACATTGTGAATATGTTGCATGTGAAATGACAACTCTAATTTGTAGGTCATGTTGCTAATCTTCTCAAAAACTTTGAGCAATCCCTCATACCTCAGCACAAGAGATGGAGCCATCCCTTTAGGTGGTGGGAATTGATATTTTCTCAGCTTGAGTAAGACCAACTCTCCTACTTGGAAATTTGCATCACGCCTGTTGCAATCTACCCATTTATTCATTATGTTTATTTTGTTTGTCAAGTGTTTGCGAGCTATCTCCAATCTATCTTTCCAAATATTCATGAAACCCATGACTAATATATTCATTTCATAGTATCCATGTGTCACAAAATGAGAAGTTGTAGGTTGTTGTCCATTCATATTCCATTTATCAACTCAAATAGACTGTATCATGTCATTGAACTCTTATGTAGGTTGTAGCCAAACTAGGTGGAATCCAACAAGTCTGACAAATTCATTTGATATTCTTGTACATAGTGTCACAAGTAGTAATCCATAAGTGCATTGATTCATTTGGTATTCTCATCTATTTGTGAATGGTAGGATGAACTATTCAACAACTTCATCCCCACAATTTTGAACAATGTTGTCCAAAACTTACTCGTGAAACTTGCATCCATGTCTAATACAATGTTTAAAGGAAGACCCCAATACTTCACTATGTTCTTGAAAAACAACTTCACAACTTCTTCCATGCTACAAGGCATCTTCGTCGTAATGAAGACAACATTATTGGAGAATCGATACACCACGACCAAAATATCGTTGTATCCCTGCACCATTGGATGTCATGTGATGAATTCCATCGAGACACTCGTCCATGGTTGATCCAAAACGGACTGAGAGAAGTCTAAGGATAACTCAGAATTTGTAGAAGCACCTCAGGAAGTTTGGAATGGCCTCAACAGACAAATAAAGGGAAAGAAATCAAATTCCACAAAACTCAGTGAAATTGGCATCATCACGAAGAGGGCATCTCAAGATTTCCAACATCATAAACGACTTGTCAAACGGAGTTACGGATCAAAAGATATTCGCAGTCAAAGTTTTAGTCAACCTAGCCCAGTCAACAAGGATGATTCAACATCTGTACTGTTGACATCAACATCAGTATAGATGATGCCATCATCTTTATAGGGTACATGGAACATGTAGAGGGTGACATGTGTCATTATGAAGTTAGGATTATGACATGGCAGGACAAGAGGATGTCACGTGTCACTCATTTTTGGCATTTTCCGATCAGTTTGTGGACCAATGGAAAAGTGTCACGTGGTAGTCCGTACAACCATGTGGCAATCCGTACATCCACTCGACAGGTGACGTGGAAAGATGATGTGGTAGGGGTGATGTGGCATGACCGTGAAATGTGGTGAAGTGGACCAATGAAAGGCTGACACATGGCAGCGGAAAAATTCACAATGACGTCCAACAATCGAACATTTAAAAAAAAGGTGGGGTTGGTTGGCGCCAACCCCCAATCTTCCATATTTAAATAGTTATCCCGCCATATCTGGCAAGTTGAAACCACTTACCTCCAAATCTAACGACATTGTCAGAGTTAGAAAGGGGAGGCCCACGGGTTTGACCCCGGGGCCTCCCCAACAAACACTCTTAAAATTGCCTCTGCCAACCGTTGGACCAAACGGTCCTGTTGGTTAATTTGCCCACCTTTTTTATTTAAATTTTGATTTCTTCTAGTGCATGGGGGGAAGGACCTGGGCACACGATGATATAGTTAGGCATGGATTTTGAGACATATTCTGTTAATTTATTGCAGGTTGCAGGCATGGAAGACGAGACAAAATTTCTCTTAGGGATGAAACTGCCAAACTCAGATCGAGGCATGGAGACAATAATTTTTGGGTAATTCGAAGCCATGAATTCAATGGTGATGTTTTTGTTTCTAATATGAGCAAAGCTTCTGCAACTTAACTCCAGAATGAGGTATACTTATGTATTTTTCCAGATTCTTTTACTGAGTTAATAAAAAAGCCTACCCATTTGAGAGCAGGACTTGAAGACGTAGTCCACTAGGGATGAACTCCGTTATCAAGTTTTTGTGTTCATATCTGATGCTTATGTCTCTTTATCATTGAGATTTCCTTATTTATGGTGCATTTCAATTTATGCTCATTTAATACAATTCTTTAATAAGTCACATTGATGAAAAGATCCCAAATAATGTTGGTATCAGAGAAGTCATCTTTGACTTGAGTTGTTGAGTGTGAATGCTTACTAGGTCCAAGCATAAACATGGTGAAGGAACACTTAATACTTTCAACCCCGAAGTTGGTCGTGCATCATGAAGGAATAAAATGGATGAAGAGGACAAGCGTGATGAACATGAGAAAAACTTCCATATGATGTTCTATTGCATGTCAGATATGGTCGAGAAAATGTATGGATATTACGAGAAGAGAATGGCAAAGAAAGGGACGAGATCCTCCCGAGCCTCCATCTTCACCATTGAGTTCTATCTCTTCTTTCTCTGATCATTCTCATCATTCTCATCATTCTAGCCATAAAGATTCTTTTAAGAAACCATTATTAAAGCTTGATGTAAAATTGTCTTTACCTATGTTTAATGGAGATGCTAATCCTGAAAATCTATATAATTGTATATGACAGGTTGAAGTATATTTTTGTGTTCAATAGATTGATGAAGAGGAAGTTAAAGTGAAATTGGCATCTCTTCAGTTGGAAGGCACTGCTCTGGTATGGTGGGAGAGAAAACTTCAGGACATAAGTAAGTGTGGTAATCTTCTTTCTTCATGGTCGGAATTTAAATAAACAATAAGGAAGAAATTTTCCTCATTGGGTTATTTAAATAAAGAAATGATGGAATGGAAAACTTTAAGACAAAGTAAAGGTCAAATTGTATAAAGTTTCATGGAAGAATTTAGGAAGAAAGCTCTTGCATTAAACATTCCTTTAGATTTTTATGAAACTTTAATGAAGTATATTGGCGCACTTCATAGTTATATTCGTCATACTTTACTATTGTTTAACCCCACCAGGTCTGTGTGCAATCCACTCACCTTGAGAACAAGGGAAATCATGTTCAAGAAGATCCCACAAAGAAACCTTCCAAGTTCCCAACTCTCACAAGTAAAACCAATCAAAGAAATTCCGGAAGCATAACTTTATCAATAACCCATGTGTTTTATTTTCCCTCTTTTCCATTTTTTTTATAGGAGTTTTCTTCATGACACATTCCTCTTGCACATTTAATTCATGTTTTAATTAATTAATTTAGAATTATTCCCCCCGTACACTTGTAACCTTCCCCCACAGTTGCATAAGAAAATTTCATAATTTGATTTAATTATAAGTCAATTTCCCTCACATCTCCTAAAAGCGCTCCTTAAATGACTCATAGTTGTCTTTTATTCCTTTATTCCCAATTTATGACTAGCACCTTTCTAAATCTGTGTTGAGCTAAAATAGGATTTTTCTCTAATTAGATTAGTGTTAACTAGACTCTAGATTCATTTCTATGCTCACACATTCTTTTTACATTTATTTCCTTTCTTATCTTAATTTCCAATTTGGTATTCTCTTGCACACATTTATAAATTAAATCTTTAGATATAATTTTTACTCTTTTAATTCCTAACTTGATTTTTCTTCATCCCCAATTTATTTAATTTATAAATTAGTTTTAGTCTTCTTACCCACTTTAGACTTAGGCTCAAAATTTTAAACTAGGCTTAGAATTTTTAAGGAGATTTTATAATTAATAAAAATTACCCATTTAATAATTATTTTAAGTCCGACAATGTCAAAACAAATTATTGTTTTTTAGGCACCTAGGTTCATTGACTCAAGTTTCATTTCCATAATGTTCCCTTCAAGATGCACTCCCTGCTCCAAGGGTGCCACTCTCTCTTTGAATCAATTTTTAATTACGTGATGTGCCCTTCAAGACGCACTACGTGCTGCAAGGGTGCCACTCGCCTTTTGAATCAATGTTTAATTACGCGACATGCCCTTCAAGACGCACTACGTGCTCCAAGGGTGCCACTCACCCTTGACTGGTTTTGGTAGTTGTCCAAATCTTGGAGTCAATATTCCATTCAGGTGACCTTGTGGGAGACTAAGGGCCTCTAAGGAATAAGGACCCTGCCTTATTGCGCACTCCTTAGAATCTTTGTGAGATACTATCTCAGTATACCCTCAGGACATTGTGGATCTCTCGAATTAGGTAATAGTTAACCTACAATTTGAGTTCTGTCAGGAATGATAGTAAGCTATGACATGGTTGTTGCCACACCTCTCCCTCAATATCTAGTTGTTGTGCATGGCCCATTTAGTCCTTATGTGAGTTTGATTAGAAATAAATCCTAATCCTGCATCCATTAATAACACATTGTCAATGATTCATAAACAAAATCATAATATACTCGATCATATGTCACATATGCATGAATAAAAATACCCAAACCAATACAATCCACTCCCTGACTCGATCTAGAGTCCAAGGAGGTCCATTGATTCCATCGACATCCTCAACCCATCAAGTGTCCTGCACACTCAGGGGAAACTCTTCAATATCATATGTCAATACATAGATATCAAATAACATAACATCATAATCATCAACATCATCAAAAGAATCCATAAGCAAATAGACAACCATATACTAAAACCGGATTACTTGCACACAGGTGTCCTCAAAGAATAAGTCAAATCATTTGCGCGTAAGAGAGGGATGTTACACACAATTCATTTTAATGATATATATACTCCCCATTGGACATGTGACATCCCCCCTCCCCCAAAAAAATAAAAAATAAAATATTTTTAGAATTTAGTTTGCTAGAAATTTATTCCTTTTTTTGTAAATTCGAAATTGGAAAATTTTTGCCATTTATGGCAATTCCGAATTTCGAATTTTATAATTGTAATAAATGATTATGACTGTTGGGCAGAGATCTGATTTGTCCCAACTAACTATTTGACTATGACACTTGTATGAAAACATAATATTTTATATTGATTGCAGGGGACAAAGGGGACATCCATGTTAAATTTAGCTGACCATGACTCCATGAGAGGGGAACGTGTTGGAACTACCTCTAGGATGATTTTTACAAGTGGAAAATCAATGATTTGACCATTGGCAGCCCCTGAAAACTAGGGATTTAGAGAGCTGCGAAAATTCCCAAAGGAGGGAAAAGGACCTAGGCAAATTGATAAATAAGCATATGTGAGGAGGCAGGACATTGCCAAGTATGTTGGAAAAGGAAACTATTTATTTTTTCTCCTTGTTGTTATGAACATTGAATGAGTGTGAGGCAAGAAGGGGGACCACTGGTTTGAAGGACACTGCTAAAGAGGGTTTTTCAAGTCTTCCCTCATGGACTCATGGTCAGGCTAGGGGGTGGACCGTGCAAGTGATCTTGGCTGCTCAGTTCTATGGTTGGGAGGAACGTGACTATTCCCTTTGTCTTTCCGCGAGTTTAGTTCAGATATGCTACTCTAACCCTTATCTGTTCGAATAATTTTATATCTGTGGTACCGTACATGTTAAATATGTAATGAAATGGTTCCTAGTATCTGCTTTAATGATCGTATAATTGCTGTAAGTTATTTACTGTATCTGAATTTCAGTATCTCTGTCTCTGTGGGGTGAATTGGTTACTGATATAGTGAAATCCTTAAACTTAGTGTGCATTCAATAACCTAGACAAAGGTTGTTCGATGACTACAGACCACATCTATCTTCTTAATTAATTCTGTTGAGTAAAAGAAAATTAAATTGTTTGTATAATGTGATTGAAGCCAAGCATACCAATACCTGTGGCGAATTATATTTCCTGTAGATGATTATAGTATACAATGAGTCTCCACTAGTGAATATACAAGTTCAAACTCTAAGTAAATACACCTTGTAACACTGAGATTATATTCGATATGTATATAGACCTGTATAGGTATATTATGTACATAGATACATTATAATGGGTATTCTGTATAAGCGGTACAATGATGCTGAAGTGAACCGACTATAACAGAGTCAGGTACTATATATATATATATATATATATATATATATATATATATATATATATGCATAAGAAAATAATCCAACAAACTACACTGATCCCATTAAAGAAAAATTGGAGTATATGTACATTAGTTTGGTTTTAGTAGATTTGTCGTAGGAACAAAGCTATTTTATTTCTGGTGATAAGACTGATAAAATGCTTGATTAATAGCTGAAGTAGGAACATCATGTAAGTATTAATTGGCATAGCGTAGCCACAATGTATTAAGTTAATCAAGGCAAGACAGGGTATCTAGTACAAAGGAGTACAGTAATCACATGAAACAGAAACAAATATGAATTTCTGAAAGTCTTGATTTATTATAATCTCAATCAGACAAATGTATTTTTCTTGTGTTATTTTCCAACCGATACATTAAAAATCCCAAAATATGGATGGAATCCCATAGGCATAGGTTTCCCACGAAGCATTCTTGCAACCGGTTCATGAGTCAATTTAC
>JASDQU010436578.1:64158-90671 GCA_032191745.1 Picea mariana
TTTATTCATTGTTTTGTAAATTCGAAATTGGAAAATTTTTGCCATTTATGGCAATTCCAAATTTCAAATTTTATAATTGTAATAAATGATTATGACTGTTGGGCAAAGATCTGATTTGTCCCAACTAACTATTTGACTATGACACTTGTATGAAAAAATAATATTTTATATTGATTGCAGGGGACAAAGGGGACAACCATGTTAAATTTAGCTGACCATGACTCCATGAGAGGGGAACATGTTGGAACTACCTCTAGGCTGACTTTTACAAGTTGCAAATCAGTGATTTGATCATTGGCAGTCCCTGAAAATCAGGGATTTAGAGAGCTGCGAAAATTCCCAAAGGAGGGAAAAGGACCTAGGCAAATTGATAAATAAGCATATGTGAGGAGGAAGGATGCTGCCAAGTATGCTGGAAAAGGAAACTATTGATTTTTTCTCCTTGATTTTATGAACAATGAATGAGTGTGAGGCAAGAAGGGGGACTACTGGTTTGAAGGACACCGCTGAAGAGGGTTTTCCAAGTTTTCCCTCATGGACTCATGGTCAGGCTAGGGGGTGGACCGTGCAAGTGATCTTGACTGCTCGGTTCTATGGTTGGGAGGAACGTGGCTGTTCCCTTTGTCTTTCTGCGAGTTTAGTTCAGATATGCTACTCTAACCCTTATCTGTCCGAATGATTTTATATTTGTGGTACCGTACATGTTAAATATGTAATGAAATGGTTCCTAGTATATGTTTTAATGATCGTATAATTGCTGTAAGTTATTTATTGTATCTGAATTTCAGTATCTTTGTCTCTATGGGGTGAATTGGTTACTGATATAGTGAAATCCTTAAAGTTAGTGTGCATTCAATAACCTAGACAAAGGTTGTTCGATGACTACAGACCACATCTATCTTCTTAATTAATTATGTTGAGTAAAAGAAAATTAAATTGTTTGTATAATGTGATTGAAGCCAAGCGTACCAATACCTGTGGCGAATTATATTTCCTGTAGATGATTATAGTATACAGTGAGTCTCCACTAGTGAATATACAAGTTCAAACTCTAAGTAAATACACCCTATAACACTGAGATTATATTCGATATCTATATAGACCTGTACAGGTATATTATGTACAGAGATACATTATAATGGGTATTCTGTATAAGCGGTACAATGACGCTGAAGTGAACCAACTATAACAGAGTCAGGTACTTAATATATATATATATATAAACATATACGTAGGAAAATAATCCAGCAAACTACACAGACCCCATTAAACAAAAATTGGAGTATATGTACATTAGTTTGGTTTTAGTAGTTCTATCATAGGAACAAAGCTAGTTATTTCTAGTGATAAGACTGATAAAATGCTTGATTAATAATTGAAGTAGGAACATCAGGTAAGTATTAATTTGCATAGCGTAGCCACAATGTATTAAGTTAATCAAGGCAAGACAGGGTATTTGGTACAGAGGAGTACAGTAATCACATGAAACAGAAACAAATACGAATTTCTGAAAGTCTTGATTTATTATAATTTCAATCGGACAAATGTATTTTTCCTGTGTTATTTTCCAACTGATACATTAAAAATCCCAAAAACTGGATGGATTCCCACACGCATAGGTTTCCCACGAAGCATTCATGAAACCGGTTCATGAGTCAATTTACGAATGGGTGGAATGAGACTCAGGTTAAAAACTCCTACAAATACTAACTTTATATCAGAAATAAGTGTACAAGCATAAATGAAATCTGGAAGTCGAAACACAATCGCACAATCCTAGTGGAAAACAAACCCTTGGACACATTTATTACTGTACTAGTTTTAGGTATACTACTGTGCATGGCCGAATCACATTGGGAAGGACTGGGTAATCTATAGTAAGATAAATTCTGGAAAAATAGCTAGGAAAAGAATCTCAACTCTGTAATGACAAACCAGTTTTCAGAAATATAGAGGAGGATGTTCAACACAGAAAGTGACAGATCAGAACCCGTTACTCCATTTGTATCCACAACAAAATAAACTCGATACATAATGATCTTATTACTTAAATGGAACGACTGTCTAGATATCACAAATCCAACCAGGCGTAAGCTTTGCGTGCATTCTAAGTACCAAATTTTAATACAAATTAGGGCGTGCCCTTGACCAATTAATACAGAACTTGGAACGGAAAGTCTTCAAAGTTTTGACCATTAGTGCTAGTAAATTTGAAATAACTTTGATAGAGGGGTGCTGTATTTTGGAACCCGAATACCTCTTGAAGGATTGAAGAGGGCGTTCCCATGCTTCAGCATGATCGCACCCTGCACGAGGTAATGTGAAACATTAAAACATACCCGACAGAAATAACATGATCAATTTAAGGAACAAAACGTAATTAGAAAGGGGCTAATGAAATACTTAACTGTAATGGAGGGTTTCATACCCTTCGCCATCGCGCCAAACCGTATGCCTCCCAGATCGAAAGGGGAAGAGGAGTTTGTGTCTTCCTGATGGGTACCCTTGCACATCAAAGGGGCCCATCATTAGCGACAAATACCAGTATTTAATCCAAAAGAAACGATAAATGTAAAGCCAACGTAAAATCCAAATATAAACATAAAGGATTAAAATGCTTCTAGCCATTAAAAAATCATCTATAACCGGTCTAACAAAACCAATAAATATATTAATTAAATACACTGTGCCAAAAGGTCTGTTATGCTTCTAAGTAAGTAAAACCTGGACATAAGACTCTGTCAACTAGGAGACTAACCGATGGAGGAAAACCAGGCCCAATAACAAAAGTTCAATAAAAAATAGCATATCCCGAATGAACAGTTATAACAGTCATTGTTATAAGTTCTTCCACAAGAGGAGGATGGCTCAACCTTGAAAGGAAATTTAGTACAGAGAAAGGGGTAAACCGTGAAAAAACCTATACCTTGCTAGGATACCACTGACCCCTTTTATTACAGTAACCTTGAAGTAAAAAAAAAATGCCACTGAGGAACTGACCGAGGAATAGGAACATGCAGAGACCTACTGAGCGAGACAGAAAGAATCCAAATGCATAAATAAAGGAACAGTCAAAGACAACTTACCATGCACAGGGTTGCCGTCGAGAAGTTCCTTCCAAGATCCCTCCCATATGGAACTAGGGATGAATCACAAACTCATGACCATGATACTAAAGCCAAATGGAAAATGGTCTAAAACATTTCACTCTCCTCCACCAAACCAAGACCAGAATGAAAGTGAAAGCTATGGAATAACCTTTCGCATGGAGTAATGGGGATGGGTGGTAATCGTACCTGACCATGTGAATATATGGAAGTTGTCGACATTTCATTGGGCATGCCAGCCGAGTTCTAAACTGAATAGACTTATCTCAGGGCACCTTAAATGTTGCAGACAGGCCTTTAAGGTAGGATGGTCCCGACCTCTATCGTTTGCTCAGAATTAATGGCAAGGTACACCGGGTGGCCTACTTAGGGTTACCTTTTTGTCTTGTTGTACTGGTTTTATGTTGAAACCAACCCCATTGCATTAACCATTCAAAGTGAATGGCCTAGTGTCATTAATTACTGAAAATTATGTAGTGGCACAATTGTAACCATAACCTTTCCAAGATTAGCCCCCGCGCACTTCAATTCTTTTGTATAGTTTAGTGTCTGTTATATACCCAAACAATATCGGGTTAAAGGTATATCTAAATAATGTTAACCTCTTCCTTTAGACCTTATTATAGTATATCAGAATGAGTATTATAAGATCCTTACATCTACGACCATTAGACTATTATGATAGTGGTTCTAAGTGGTTATATCTCCTTTTCATGAAGTGGGTTTGGAAACAAAACGGTGGATGGTACTAAGGTTCAATGAAACAAGATATCCTTAGTTTAGGAACTTGTGTTCATGTATAACTCAATACCGAGATAGGAAGAGGTGACTATATGTTAAAATAGGATAGAGAAGCAAAAGGCAATAAGACCGTTGTATAACTCAATAACGAATGACTGAAATTTTTGAGACATAGAATCAACTCAAAGTACCCAATAAAAAAAAAAAAAAAATTTATGTGAATTTTGAGGTACATTACATATGGTATCAGAGCAAAAAGGTTACAACACTGGACCTGAATAGGGCCACAATAGTTGCTTTGTATATATATATATATATTCCGATTTATGTAAAACTAATAAAAATCTTATGGTTACAAACAAAAAACTATTTATGTTTTGTGTTAATTATGGCAGCTCAGGATGATGCAGAAATTAGGAGGGGAGAAAACCCGCAGCAAGGACCCCCTGAAGATCCAAGACAGAACAGTGATGGAAGCTCACCCACGGAAGTGTTAGAAACAATGAGGAACCTTATTGTTGAATTATAGATTTTCAAAGCAGACAATGAAAAATTGAAGAAAGCACAACAGGAACAGCAAGAGATAAATGAAGTCTTGCTGCGCAGTATAGTGACCAAGAAAATCCCAAAAGACAATAACCACGAGGAATAAGTCAGCAAAAGGGCCTCCAAGAAATCCAGACTGGAAACAAAAAAAAGAGATAGTTCATTTGAAGGAACACCTTCAGCTGAAGACAAAACTAAATCAGACAGAAAAAGAAAACAAGTAGACCACCTCGAAGGAGAATTTAAAAAGATTAAACCAACTACCTTCGATGGAGAATCCAGGATGAGAGAAGAAGCTGAGGCATGGTTGTTGGACATCAACAAATACTTCCAGATCTACAACTATTCCAGCAACATGAAAGTCAGGATGGCCATCTACAACCTGAAAGGGAAGGCCAACATTTGGTGGTAGGACCTGAAATTGGCCAAGGGCCTAAAGGAGAAACAGTTGGAATGGTATGACTTTAAAAAGTATTTCAAGAAACAATACCTTTTGGAAAATTATTATGAAAGGAAGACAAAAGAATTTTACGAATTACGACTTGGACAGATGACAATGGAGGACCTTATAAATAAATTTCTGGAACTGCTAAGGTTCGTACCGTACATTCGGGAGGATAGGGTAAAAATTCAACGATTTCTAAGCTATCTGACACAATCCTACAAGGACAGAATTGAGTTTGAAAACCCCAAATCCTTGAGCAAAGTATTCAGGAAAGCATGAATGTGATACGATCAGTATAAACAACGGGTAGAGTTTCCTAAAGCTTGGAAGGATAAGAAAAAAGATCGAATGAACCAACGGAAGAAGGGGTACCAACCAACTCCTTATCGGAATACAACCAAAAGTTTTTCGAGAAAGAATTTCCACTCCAATCATCTGAATACGAAAGGCAACAGTAAACCTGGGAACGAAGAAGTTTGGGGACAGCCCCCGCGAGCCATTAAAGTTTTGGGAATGTGGAGAGCCTCATCTAAGGAGGAACTATCCACGTTTGAGTTCAACAAACATAATTGTTGTTCATAATTTTTAGGAAGCCTCGATGGTGGGAGATGTGGGCAGAATCCTACATCGGAAAAATGCAGCCATAGATGGCTGACAAGCTGACCACCAGTCTTCGGTGGTAGAAAATGAAGGTAAAATCAATGACACTCGAATTTCTATTTTAATTGACCCTGGAGCTACGTTAAGTTATATTACACATAATGTGGTAGAGTCAAACAAACTTAAGAAACTGAAGCACGCAAAACCATGGCTTGTACAATTAGCTACTGGTACTAAAAGGAAAGTAGTTGACTTTGTCCTGGATTTTGAGTTCAGCTTAGATGGTCAAAATATAAGGACCAATCCGAACATCCTACCACTAGGATCTTACGATATGATTATCGATATGGATTGGTTGGAACAACACAAAGCAGTACTAGATTGCTATACAAAGATACTTAGCTATAAAGACGATTTTGGCACTGTTAGAACAACCCAGGGTATACCCAAACCAATATCAATCAGACAAGTTTCAGCAATGCAACTCAAGAAATGTATGAGAAAGGGATGTCAAGTTTATGCCATCCAAGTAATGAATCTACTAGAAAAAGATGATAAGCTAAAATTAGAAGACTTTGATGTCCTACGTGATTTCAGAGACATGTTTGTGGATGAGATACCAGAATTACCTCCTAGAAGGGAAATAGACTTCTCCATAGACCTACTACCAGGTTCAACTCCTATCTCAAAAGCACCTTACCAAATGAGTCTACCCAAACTGACAGAATTAAAAATACAATTACATGAATTGTTGGACAAAGAGTATATTAGACCAAGTGTCTCACCATGGGGGGCACCAGTTCTCTTTGTGAAAAAGAAAGACGGTACTCTAAGACTATGTATCGATTATAGACAATTGAACAAAATGACTATTAAGAACAAATACCCCTTACCAAGAATAAATGATCTGTTCGATCAAGTAGGTGGGGCCAAGATCTTTTCAAAGTTGGATTTACGATCCGGTTATCATCAAGTTAGGATAAAAGATGAGGACATAAGCAAAACAACTTTTTAGACAAGGTACAGACACTACGAATTCATAGTCATACCTTTCGGACTCACTAACGCACCAACCGCGTTTATGTGTCTGATGAACAGTGTTTTTAGTCAATACTTAGACAAGTTCGTGGTAGTATTTATTGACAATATTCTGGTTTACTCAAAAATAGAAGAGGAACATGATGAACACTTAAGAATAGTTCTGCAAACATTGAGGAAAAACAAACTGTACGCCAAATATGATAAGTGTGACTTCTATCAAAAATAAATACAATATCTAGGACATGTGATTTTAGCAGAAGGCATTGCTGTAGACCCGGAAAAGACAAAAGCCATTATGGAATGGCTAGTGCCTAAGGATATAGCAGATATACGGTCGTTCATGGGAATCACCGGATATTACCGCAGGTTTATAGAAGGGTTTTCTAAAGTAGCCTACCCTATCACATCATTACAAAAGAAAGGAACCAAGTTTAATTGGTCAGAGAAGTGCTAAGAGAGTTTTGAAAAATTGAAGGGATTATTGATAGCTGCACCCATTTTGAAGGTAGCAGACCCCGATAAAGACTTCACCGTATGTGTGGATGCAAGTAAAGAAGGACTAGGTGGTGTCCTAACTCAGGAAGGACACGTTATCTGTTATGAGTCCCGGAAATTAAAAGAACACGAGCGAAATTATGTCACTCATGACTTAGAATTAGTGGCAGTAATACACGCCTTAAAAATGTGGCGACACTACATAATGGGCAGAAAATTCCTACTATTAACGGATAATAGCGAGGTGAAATATTTGTTTAACCAACTGGATCTTAATGCAAGACAAGAAAGGTGGCTAGCCTTCTTGAGTGAATTCGACTTCGAGGTCAGACACATCAAGGGGAAGGAAAATAAAGTAGTAGATGCATTAAGCAGAAGAGTCCATGGGTTATTTGAAATAAATATCAGCAGGGTAGAAAGTGACCTGGAACAAAGGATAAGGATAGCAGGTATTAACGATGGAAATTACACTAAGATAATGGAATAATTACAGAATAGTACCGCAAACTCAGATAAACCAGATCTAAGTATCGACAAGAAAAGACTACTACGATTTAAAAACAGGCTTTACTTACCATATTCTGTAGAGTTAAAAGTAACAGTCTTGGACGAAGTACATAAGAAACTGTATTCTGGCCATCCAGGTTACCAGAAAACGATAACAACACTTAGAAAACTATTTTATTGGCCTAATATGAAGGGTGAAACCGCAGAATACTTGGCTAGGTGCCAAGATTGTCAGCAGGTTAAGGCCGAGCACCAGCATCCAGCCGGCCTATTACATCCATTACCAGTACTAGAATGGAAGTGGGAGACCATATCGATGGATTTTATAACAAGTTTGCCTAAAACTCAGAAACATAATGATTCTATTATGGTTGTAATCGATACACTCAGTAAGTCTGCACACTTTATTCCTACAAAGTCTACTTTTAAAGCTATAAACATTGCTGAAATATTCATGAAAGAAATTTTTAGACTGCATGGTATTCCTAAAATGGTGATTTCAGATAGAGACGTAAAATTCACATCTGCCTTTTGGAAGGAATTGTTTGCAGGGTTAAATACTAACTTAAATTTTAGTACGAGTTATCATCTACAAATGGATGGACAGACTGAAAGGACAAACCAAATTGTGGAGGATATTCTCCGCATGTACGTAAGAAAAAAACCGAACAAGTGGGAAGACTATCTACATTTTGTATTATTTGCATATAACAATGGATACCAAGCTTCGGCTAAGTTGAGCCCTTTTGAAATACTGTATGACAGAAAATGTATGACTCCAATTAGATGGGATAACCCAACCGATAGACTCATGGTGGGACCAGAGATGCTCCAAGAAATGGAAAACATGGTAAGGAAGGTACAACAGAACTTGAAAGAAGCACATGACAGATAGAAGAGTTATGCAGATCAGAAAAGAAGGCACTTGGAATTTCAAGCAGGAGACCATGTTTATTTGAAAGTCAAAGCTCGAAAAATCTCGTTGAATTTAGGGAATTGTGCCAAGATGGCACCCAGGTTTTGTGGACCCTTCGAGATACTAGCTCAAATTGGACCTGTGGCATACCAACTTGCACTTCCAGCTAATTTAAGAATTCATAATGTATTTCATGTTTCCTTGCTGAAAAAGTATATTCATGACCCTACTCATATGATTGATTGGAACTTGGTGCATGTGGAACCCGAAGGCGAGTTCTAGGTGGAACCCCTGTGCATTCTAGACCAGAGAGAAATAGCACTTCGGAACAGAGCCGCTGCTCAGGTAAAGGTGCAATGGAAGCACTTTAGTCCTGAGGAGGCCACTTGGGAGTTGGAAGGAGATTTGTGGAAATCTCATCCAATCCTGTTCCAGGAAAGGAACGAACACTGAGGACAATGTTTTACTAAAGGGGGAAAGGATGTGACATCCCCCCCAAAAAAATAAAAAATAAATAAAAATATTTTTAGAATTTAATTTGTTGGAAATTTATTCCTTTTTTAGTAAATTCGAAAATGGAAAATTTTTTCCATTTATGGCAATTCCGAATTTCGAATTTTATAATTGTAATAAATGATTATGACTGTTGGGCAGAGATCTGATTTTTCACAACTAACTATTTGACTATGACACTTGTAATAAAACATAATATTTTATATTGATTGCAAAGGACAAAGGGGACAACCATGTTAAATTTAGCTAACCATGACTCCATGAGAGGGGAACATGTTGGAACTACCTCTAGGCTGATTTTAACAAGTGGAAAATTAGTGATTTGACCATTGGTAGCCCCTAAAAATCAGGGATTTAGAGAGCTGCGAAAATTCCCAAAGGAGGGAAAAGGACCTAGGCAAATTGATAAATAAGCATATGTGAGGAGGCAGGACGCTGCCAAGTATGCTAGAAAAGGAAAATATTGATTTTTTCTCCTTGTTGTTATGAACACTGAATGCGTGTGAGGTAAGAAGGGGGACTACTGGTTTGAAGGACACTGCTGAAGAGGGTTTTCCAAGTTTGCCCTCATGGACTCATGGTCAGGCTAGGGGGTGGACCGTGCAAGTGATCTTGGCTGCTCGGTTATATGGTTGGAGGAACGTGGCTATTCCCTTTGTCTTTCCACGATTTTAGTTCAGATATGCTACTCTAACCCTTATCTGTCTGAATGATTTTATATATGTGGTACCGTACATGTTAAATCTGTAATGAAATGGTTCCTAGTATCTATTTTAATGATCATATAATTGCTATAAGTTATTTACTGTATCTGAATTTCAGTATCTCTGTCTCTTTGGGGTGAATTGGTTACTGATATAGTGAAATCCTTAAAGTTAGTGTGCATTCAATAACCTACACAAAGGTTGTTCGATGACTACAGACCACATCTATCTTCTTAATTAATTCTGTTGAGTAAAATAAAATAAAATTGTTTGTATAATGTGATTGAAGCCAAGCGTACCAATACCTATGGCGAATTATATTTCCTGTAGATGATTATAGTATATAGTGAGTCTCCACTAGTGAATATACAAGTTCAAACTCTAAGTAAATACACCCTGTAACACTGAGATTATATTCAATATGTATATAGACCTGTACAGGTATATTATGTACAGAGATACATTATAATGGGTATTCTGTATAAGCGGTACAATGACGCTGAAGTGAACCGACTATAACAGAGTCAGGTACTAAATATATATATAAACATATACATAGGAAAATAATCCAACAAACTACACAGACCCCATTAAAGAAAAATTGGAGTATATGTACATTAGTTTGGTTTTAGTAGTTCTGTCGTAGGAACAAAGCTATTTTATTTCTAGTGATAAGACTGATAAAATGCTTGATTAATAGCCGAAATAGGAACATAAGGTAAGTATTAATTTGCATAGCGTAGCCACAATGTATTAAGTTAATCAAGGAAAGACAGGGTATCTGGTACAAAGGAGTACAGTAATCACATGAAACATAAACAAAAACGAATTTCTGAAAGTCTTGATTTATTATAATCTCAATCGGACAAATGTATTTTTCCTGTGTTATTTTCCAACCGATACATTAAAAATCCCAAAATCTGGATGGAATCCCATAGGCATAGGTTTCCCATAAAGCATTCATACAACCGGTTCATGAGTCAATTTACGAATGGGTGGAATGAGACTCAGGTTAAAAACTCCTACCAATACTAAATTTATATCAAAAATAAGTGTACAAGCATAAATGAAATATGGAAGTCGGAACACAATCACACAATCCCAGTAGAAAACAAACCCTTAGGCACACTTATTACTGTACTAGTTTTAGGTATACTACTGTGCATGGTCGAATCACATTGGGAAGGACTGGGTAATCTGTAGTAAGATAAATTCTAGAAAAATAGCTAGGAAAAGAATCTCAACTCTGTAATGACAAACCGGTTTTTAGAAATATAGAGGAGGATGTTAAACATAGAAAGTGATAGATCAGAACCCGTTACTCCATTTGTATCCACAAAAAAATAAACTCGATACATAATGATCTTATTACTTAAATGGAACGACTGTCTAGATATCACAAATCCAACCAGGCGCAAGCTTGGCGCACGTTCTAAGTACCAAATTTTAATACAAATTAGGGCATACCCTTGACCAATTAATACAGAACTTGGAACGAAAAGTCTTCAAAGTTTTGACCATCAGTGCTAGTAAATTCGAAATAAATTAGACGGAGGAGTGTTATATTTTGGAACCCGAATACCTCTTGAAGGATTGAAGAGGGCGTTCCCATGCTTTGGCGTGATTGCACCCTGCACGAGGTAATGTGAAACATTAAAACATTCCCGACAGAAATAACATGATCAATTTAAGGAACAGAACGTAATTAGAAAGGGGCCGATGAAATACTTAACTGTAATGGAGGGTTTCATACCCTTCGCCATCGTGCCAAACCGTATGCCTCCCAGATCAAAAGGGGAAGAGGAGTTCATGTCTTCTTGATGGGTACCCTCGCACATTAAAGGGGCCCATCATTAGCGACGAATACCAGTATTTAATCCAAAAGAAACGATAAATGTAAAGCCAACGTAAAATCCAAATATAAACAGAAAGGATTAAAATGCTTCCAGCCATTAGAACATCATCTATAACCAGTCTAACAACACTAGTAAATATATTAATTAAATACACTGTGCCGAAAGGTCTGTTATGCTTCTAAGTAAGGAAAACCTAGACATAAGACTCTGTCAACTAGGATACTAACCGATGGAGGAAAACCAGGACCAATAACAAAAGTTCAATCAAAAATAGCATATCCCGAATGCACAGTTATAACAGTCACTGTGATAAGTTCTTCCACAAGAGGAGGATGGCTCAGGCTCGAAAGGAAAGTTAGTACAGAGAAAGGGGTAAACCGTGAATAAACCTATACCTTGCTAGGATACCACCAACCCCTTTTATTACAGTAACCTCAAAGTAAAACAAAAATGCCACCGAGGAACTGACCGGGGAATAGGAATATGCAGAGACCTACCGAGCTAGACAGAAAGAATCTGAATGCATAAATAAAGGAACAATCAAAGACAACTTACCACGCACAGGGATACCGTCGAGAAGTTCCTTCCAAGATCCCTCTCATTTGGAACCAGGGCCGAATCACAAACTCATGACCATGATACTAAATCCAAGAGGAAAATGGTCTGAAACGTTTCACTCTCCTCCACCAAACCAAGACCAGAATGAAAGTGAAAGCTATGGAATAACCTTTCGCATGGAGTAATGGGGATGGGTGGTAATCGTACCTGGCCATGTGAATATATGGAAGTTGTCGACATTTCATTGGGCACGCCAGCCAAGTTCTGAACCGAATAGAATTATCTTAGGGCACCTTAAATGTTGCAGACAGGACTTTAAGGCAGGATGGTCCCGACCTCTATCGTTTGCTCAGAATTAATGGCAAGGTACATCGGGTGGCCTACTTAGGGTTACCTTTTTGTCTTGCTGTACTGGTTTTATGTTGAAACCAACCCCATTGCATTAACCATCCGAAGTGAATGGCCTAGTGTCGTTAATTACCGAAAATTATGTAGTGGCACGATTGTAACCATAACCTTTCCAAGATTAGCCCCTGCGCACTTTAATTCTTTTGTATAGTTTAGTGTCCGTTATATACCCAAACAATATCGGTTTAAAGGTATATCTAAATAATGTTAACCTCTTCCTTTAGACCTTATTATAGTATATCAGAACGAGTATTATAAGACCCTTACGTCTACGGCCATTACACTATTATGATAGTGGTTCTAAGTGGTTATATCTCCTTTTCATGAAGTGGGTTTGGAAACGAAATGGTGGATAGTACTAAGGTTCAATGAAACAAGATATCCTTAGTTTAGGAACCTGTGTTCATGTATAACTCAATACCGAGATAGGAAGAGGCGACTATATGTTAAAATAGGATAGAGAAGCAAAAGGCAATAAGACTACTGTATAACTCAATAACGAATGACTGAAAGTTTTGAGACATAGAATCAACTCAAAGTACCCAATAAAAATAAATAAAAAATTTATGTGAATTTTGAGGTACATTACAAGACATTTTAGCACAATTCTTGCACCACATTTTTCACCTTCATTTTGAGAAGCACCATCAAAGAAACCAACAACCAAATTCCCTTCTAGCAAAGGAGGACGAACTGCTCTTTGAGAAAGTACAAAAGATTTTTTGTTGCATTCACCCAAATCTTTTAAAACTCAATTACATACCTTAAGAAGAGGTAAAGTTTGATTCTAAAAAATAATCAAGTTTCTCTGCCTTCAAAATTCCCAACAGATATAACAAGGTAATTATGACCAATTATCCTTTACGTTATTCCAATTTTGAAAAATTTCACTAAGCTGTCAGCAAACCCAAATTCTCTGAACCTTAATAACTTTTAAAAGATAATTCCAGACATCTCTTGTGAAAGGGAAGTTTACCATTAAATTATTTATTGTTTCCTCCCCCTGGCCACATAGAAAACATCTACTAGGACCAGCAAAACCTCTTTTTATCAAGTTATTCCAGGTTAAAATTATATTATCTATCATCATCCAACAAAATCATTTAATCCACAAGGGGACCTGTCACTTCCATATATCAATCATGCACTCCTCTAGATCAACATCCATTTTCTCTAAAAATTTCACTACATAAGCTTGTTTTGTAGAAACTTTCCCTTTTTTATTATCCCAGGTCCAAACAATTTTATCTCTTACATCAGATAAAATGAACCTAGAGTGTTTCAATCCCCTCACATAATTCTCCCATTCCAACTTTTGTTCCCCTATAAGATCTAGAAATTTTGCATTTTTCCAAGTAAAACCATGTGCAAATCCAGTGTCAAGAGAAGATGCCTGATCTATATTGAAAATACCTTTTGAGTGAAGAGTGGAAATAAAACTCTTAGACAATTTGTAGTAAGAATGAGAACCTATCATCGGATCCAGACCAACCCTTATTTCCTTTCCATTTCCAGGCTTCCAGGCTAACTAGACAGTGACAATAGGCATAGAATTAGTAAGCGCTTTCCAACAATTTGGCATACCTTTCGCTTTCAATCTCCCTTTTCTAAACCATTCAATCACAAAAAATTGTTTTAAATATTTTTTAAGAATCACTTCGTGCCATAGGCCAATGCCAAAAAGAATCCTCCACAGGATTTTTGCAGCCAGAGCTTTATCAAAATATACAATATTTTTAAATCCCCATCCTCCAATCTTCTTAGGTTTTACAATCCTATTACAATTTACCAAATGAAAGATTTCTATTTATTTGTTGCCCGACCACAAAAAACTAAACATTCGCCTTCTAATCCTGTTCAAAATACTTTTTGGAGTCTTTTCCAAATACAACAAGTATACATAAATGCTTTCTAGTACTGAATTTACCATTACATACCTATCTCCCAACGTAATCCATCTATGACACCAACTGGATATTTTTTTCTCCACCTTTTTAAGAAGCCACCTCCAATCATTAATAAGGTAACAATTTGGTTTAAGAAAAAAATCCAAGTATTTAAAACCATCATCTAATGGTTTTACCTCATAGGGTAGTAATTCTTTCAATAGTATCAACTCCTCCCTAGACCATCGTGCTTCTAAAAATTGTAACTTGTGAGAACTGAAAGCCATTCTAGTTGCATTGCTAAAAAAATCAAGCACCTCCTTTAACATTTCTCATTCTGTCAAGGATATTTTTCCAAAAAGAAGAATATCATCTACAAAAAGTAGATGAGTAATTCTAATCCCTTTCGCCGCTACAACTCCTTGTATTTTTCCTTCTTCAATAAGCTTCCTTAGTATTCTACTAATCCCTTCAACTATAATTAAAAACAATAAAGGAGAAAGGGGACAACCTTGTCTCAATCCTCTAGAACTTCTAAAGAAACCAGAAGGGCTTCCATTGATTAACACAGAGAAATTTTTTGAACTGACACATCCCATTATCCAGTTAGTGGCTTCCAAGATGATCCCAATTTGCAAAAGGACAAGTCCTAAAAAACTCCAGTCAACCCTATCATAAGCTTTCATTATATCTAGTTTTAAAATAAGAGATTTAGATTTCTTTGTCTTTATACCATGTAGATCCTCTTGAGTTATTCCTATAGCATCATTGATCTGGATGTTATCCAAAAACCCAAATTGCTCCTTAGAAATACATTTTGAAAGAAAATATTTGATTTTGACTGCAATAATTTTTGAAATAACCTTATACACCAAATTACACAAAGAGATGGGTCTAAATCCATCAAAGGATTCAGTTTTATCTCTTTTAGGAATAAGTGCTACAAAAGTAGCATTTAGAGCCCCAATTATCTTCCCCTTAACTCTGGATTCCTCCACTACATCCAATAGATTATGTCCCAGAAGACAAAAAATTCCAAGAAGAATTCAATCATCCAACCATCAGGCCAAGGACGTTTTGAAGCAACAAATCCTTTCAAAGTGGACAACACCTCAGATAAGTTGACTGGTTCAGCAATATTGTTCCCTTCTTGCACATAAAAGATTCTAGGGTAAGTCTGGATCACTTCCAATTGTTGTATAATAGAAAGAATCTCTTGATATTTAAACATTTTTTCAAGTATGAGACAACTTCCTTTTCCAAGTCTTTCTTCTTAGAAGCCATCGAACCATACTCCTTTCCGATTTCCCAAATTGTATTTGTATTCTTCCTAAAGTTGGCGTAGGAATGGAAGAACTTAGTATTTTTATCACCATAATTTAGCCAAGTAATTATTCTTTTCTATCTCCAAGTCTCCTCTTCTTATTTTAATAGCTCCAATTTCCTTATTTATTTCTCTATCACAAGTTTCCTTTCATCTTCTCCATCAAAACCCTTAGGAAAAGTAGAGTAAAGGATATCCAAATCTACTTCAAGTTGGAATAGTTCTTCTTTCGACTTTAATTTCTTGTTTTTTTCCCATTTTATGACCAAAGACTTAAAATATTTGAACTTTGAGACTAGGTTTTCCATTGGAGAAGTAGAATCAGATTCCACCAACTTATGCCAATTTGAACGCACTAGTAAAACAAAATACGGGTCTTTTAACCACACTGAATTGAATTTGAAAGAGATCTTATTTTTTTGTTGATTTGGTTCCAATTGAAAAACCATTGGCATATGATTTGATAACTTAACATTAACCACCCAAGTTATAACATTGATCCCTGAATCCACCAACGCTTCACTAATTAAAAATTGATCCAATATTTTTTCTACAAAATCTTGAGTTCCCCTACCATTCCTCCAAGTTGGAAATATATTTATAGGTTTTACATCTATTAAGCCTTCTCCCTTAATCATCTGATTGAAGCAATAATCCAACGAATCACCTCTAGCATAACTTCCCCAAATTTCTCTCACAAAAATTGTGAAGTTCAAATCTCCACCCATAATTAAATTGGACTCATTTAGTAAACCATCCTCTTTAATATTGTTCCAGAAACTCTATCTATCAACATACGTCCCATAACAATTTACCAGCTTCAAGTTTTTAATAATCTACTTTAGAAATCCCTCTAGTAATATTCCCGCGGGAGTAAAAAAGGTAGGGAAATTGTATTTTTTGGGATTCCACGCAGAAAGTATCCCCTCGGATAAACCTTTTGAGTTTGTAGCACATAAATCCCAGACATGAAAAAAAATTGAGAACACCTCTCTCGCCTTGTTTCCATTGACCATAGTTTCTTGTATCATAACTATATATGGTTTAACCAAATCAAGCAGTCTTTTAAGGCCTAATGATTTTGGAGCACCCCCCACTCCTCTAACATTTAAATATATCACTATCATTTTATGCCTCTCGCTGGGGATTTTTGTGCTCTAAGTTCCCTTGGACCCTCCAAAACCTACAATACTATATTTCCAACTTGTTCTTTCTCCTTAACAATATTCCTTGTACTTCATGTTTTGATTGGAGAGAATTATTTCTCTAATCCCCCAAATATAGACACTTTCTTCTCCGAGAAATCCTTTTTATTCCCCCATCCAACAACTTCAACAATTGAGTTTTCAGGTTTTGTCTTCAGACAAGATCTAGTGTTAGATCCCCCCCTGAGAAAATATGTACATGGGTTCGACTTAGAACTTATTTATAATATGGTATTAAATTGGTTAAAGATTCCTCGACTATTAGGTTTCCATATTTCTCTTTAGTATCGGAGTCCCCAAGCCCAACCAGAAACCCATGTTCCTTAAAAAAAGAAAATGGTTTTTCCAAATCCAGGACTATTATCACCTCAAGGTTTTTCGACTGTTTGGTGTCCATATTAACTGACTCAAAATTTGTACCATATATTAAAACCCCTAAACTTGAAGTCCCTAGCTCTACAGAGTTTAAATATCCCGCATAAACTGCCTCCCCCTCCAGTCCCACTCCCCCTTTTTCAGCAGGTATCCTACCCTCAGCATAATCTTCCACCAGAAAAAACCCTTCTCCCAGAAACCTCGATCCAAAATCCCTTTGTTTTACAAATTCCAACTCACTAATGTCAACAGAGAGTTTAGACCTAACAATGTTATCCAAAAAAATTCTGTGTAACCAATCTTCTCCCTTCATAGATAGAGACAAAAAAAGAGTAGGGGAAAATCATTTTAACATACCTATGAACGTAGCAAAATTCATGGAACTAACTTGTGAGTTCCCATCCAGTTCAACAGGTCCCTTCTCATCGAATATTTCCAAAACCAGGGCATGCTCATACCATTCTTCCTTCCACGCCGATTGTTTTTTAATTTCCTGGGACAAACTTTCTTCAAATTCCCCACCTCCTTGCATACCATGTAGTGGAATGGGATCCCCCAGTAATCCAGTTTCTGTATGTGAACAATCCCTCTCCATTCAATTTCCAGGAACTCCAGTAAACCCTTTTGAAGGTTCATTTCAACTATTTTTTTCCAATTCTACGATCCTGACCAGACAACAAATTCGCATCAACATGCAGAATTTTTCCCAAAGAATCTCCCATTTCTTTAAAATATTCCAGGTTCCAGAAATACAATGGACAACCCGACATCAATGCCCAAAGATGTCGAAATCTGAATTGTTCTTTCTCTGGATTAAATATGTGTGTCAACCTTTTAATCATTAAACTACTAGAGTCACAGAGACAAATCCTGTCTAGAATCCTTTCCACATCTTCTTCTTTTCTAAAAAGGAATTAGAACCAACAACGGAGTTTTAGAAGCGTAACCTAAATAGGGTTTCTAGTTTTCCTCTGTCCATTTTCCAATATCCGCCATTGGACAAGCCCAATAACTAAATTGCCCAACCAATGCTAATAGTGAAAAAGAAGAAGCTTCCTTCAGACTCACATCGTGCCCCAATAACATTTTTGTATTATTCCTTGTCGGCTTCCATGATTTTTTCTCCATGGACCTCTGTTCTGATCCCCCTGACTCTCTGTCACTCCCTTCTAAAACCCCCCTCTCTAATGGAATCTTCTTAGCACCTGTACTTTTTAAGAATGGATCGCTTGGGGAAGAATACCCAACCTCTGCAACAAAACCCTCTATGTGACAAACTACTCCAAATTTTCTCCCCTCCTTCCTAAATGGTGACTGAGAAATGAAGTGCGTTGAGGGTAGGTAAGCTAAAGTTGGATCTTGGAACCATCCCATCGCTTCCAGCTCGAAAATTTCATTGATTATATCGACGTACCTTGTCTCCCTCTGGTAGCCCTTTGATCCTCCACCTGGCGAAGTAGCTACCTCAAAATCAATGTTTGTATTAAGCGAATTTAAGAAAGGGTCCTTCCTATACTTGAGCGATATTGTCTTATTTAACTCTTTTCTATATTCCTCATCAATCTTAAAAATACCTTCTTGGATCCACATGTCTTCCTTAAGTGGTTTTGAGTACCACGACATATGTACTTCCTTTTTGGCCGTCTAGACCTATCCACCTCCCTCCCCCTCTTTCATATCTTCCATTTATTTCCTCCCACCTGCTTCCCCAAATCGAATACTATATACCTACACACCATGGATAACAAATCGAATACTATATACCTACATAACAAGGATAACAAATCAAATATAATATACATGCATGGTAAGGATAATAATAAGACTATGAAATCTAACTATTAACATTGAGTATTTCATATATGTAACGACCCTTCGTTACGCCTAAGAAAAAAGCGAAGCACAAAAGGTAAAAAAAAAAAATTCATTAAGAAATTAACATCAACACATGATCAGAACAATGCCTAATCAATGTGACATCGCAATAAAAGAATTAAAATCATCTCATCGTCATAATCCAATAACGTCACAACCAACACATCAACATATTTAGCAACGACATATAATCAAAACATCATCATAATTTAATAACGACGCAAAATTGAAAGCATCATGAATGGCGACGTGAGGTCAACTCATCACGATCAACATGAATCATCAATACTTTTAATCGCTCAACTCATCACATAAACATAATCATCAAATAACACAAGGATGACATGAGATAACATAACAATAACATAAGGATCATAAAGATAACATAAGAATGACATAAATATACTACCCGCCCAACCTACCCTACAAGGTTAGGACCTCCAGGACACATAAGAAACGCTCAAGCCCATGATCCAATTGATTTTGACCATTTAAGGTCTCAGGGCTGGCGACTATTTTGAGGAACAAGGAGGTGTCTACATCCCATTAACAATCAAGTCCTCATCAGCTAGATCAATCATTCAATCCTAATCATCAATTAATCATGGCGCAAGGGTAATCATCATATTTATAAATCATACATCAACATTTAAATAATCACTGAGTGCAAGAGAAAACAAACTCTAGAAAAATCACATGACAACTTAATTAATAACGCAAGAGGAGACTAGTTACTAAATCAGTCACATATCGACATAAATTCATGACACAAGATTAATCAACATTAAATTCAAAGGTGCAAGAGATTAATTATGAAGCAATCACATGCCCACTTAAATTAAGGCGTTCAAGTATATTTTATTTTTAAACTAATCATGCATCACTATTATTGCTAGGCGCACAAGTAATCAAAAGCATAAACATTTATGTATTAGCATTAGTTCATAAAGCCACACAATCTAACCACTTAACCATTAGCATAAATGAAGCCATACGTCACATTAAGTTTCGTTCGTGTAAGAAGTCTAATATCTAAACAATAATTCATTACATCATCTTCTCACTGCATGCAAGAAGTCTAATATCTAAATTAAATTATTACACTAATTTATTACGCTAAATTTTCATTTGCGCAAGCAGTTTAACCACTTAACTAGTCATACATCAATGTTAATTTCATGACGCAAGTAAACTAATGACTTAAATAATTCATCCATCCACATTATTCTCAAGGTGCAAAGAGAGAAATGATTTACATAACCAATAGTACATGGTATTAAATTCCATGGTGCAAAGCACCTCTGAAGCATCCACAAAGTCCAACTACATTAACACGATCAATTAATTGATGTAAATACCACCTAGGAAACATTCTAACTATAGTCCAACTGAAATTACATATATCAATAATAGACGCAATCACCATCAACCTTATTCATGGCGCACAAGGGTAATCACATTAAATATTTTTTGGCGCCGAGGTATGCACACACGAGTTCATCCACACAAGCTATTATATCAAGGCGCAAGATAAATATCAATTTAATTCACGGTGCAACGAAATTAAGGGGATGTCTTAGCAATATATTAAAAAGGGTGACACAATAAAGCAATTATAAGAGGAGATCTCGCACCACCAATTTCCCCATGCACAAAAGCAGTCAATAATGTATTCTTTTGAGAATCATATTCTAAGTTGACAAATTCTTCATTTCAAGCCTTGGTCAAGACAGATTTGTAACAACGTTAGGGGGGGGGGACCTTGTCAGCAATAAAAATAAAAATAAAAATGATGCTAAATGGTGAGGAATAGATTTGGAAAAAGGAAAAATGTTGTCCAGTTTTAAACAAAACTTAGAGATAATTCGTAATGAAAATCAAGAGTGACATCACTAGGTGATGTTCAAAAATGCTGGTCGAAAGTGTGAATGGAAACACAGAGACAATCTCTATAAAAACGCCAATGGAGGAGGAAGGAAACACAGAGGTTCCAGAGAAAATCTCACCAGGAGATTCATAAGAGCTGGGCAATTAATCATTGAAAAAATGCAGAGAAAAAAAATGCATTAAAATCGCTAAGCATAAAGAACAATTCATTGAGTAATATGAGGATGAAATCGTTGAGTACAAGGCCGAGAATAATTTATCATATCTAAGTGTGAGAATCTAAGCATCAGTCTGAGCATAAAATTAGCAATTCTAAGTGTAAGATTCAAAGCATAAATATGAGCATAAATTTACAAATTATGAGTATAGAAATGATAAGTAAAAAGGGTGAAATTGTCGAGATAAGAAAAATAAAACACAGAGATTAAATGAGAATATGGCTTTGGCAGTTTACACACCCATAAAAAAAAATCGCAGAGATGCGCCCAGAGGAAAATCGTTGGGTAGAAGAAATGATAAGGCAGAGGTGAAAGAGATTCTGACTCTGTCAGTTTGCACATCAATAAAAAAGCAAAAATGCACCCAGAGGCAAATCGTTGTGTAGATAAACGCTATGGCAAGGGTTAAAGGAGATAATTTGAATTTGCCATGGTTACACACCAGTAAAAATTGCAGAGTGCACTCAGGGGCAATCATTAGGTAGAAGAAGGTAAGAATTATTGAGCAATGCAGATAAATTCACTGTGTAAATAAAATGAAAATCGCTTAGCCAAGGTGTTAACGCTCTGTAAATTCCCAAAGGTTGTCAGGAAAAGGAGAAATCTACGAGAGGTAACTTTATCCAACCAATTCAAAGCTGGGATCTAGCCCTACCAGCTTCAGAGAGGGATCTCTATGTATGATTTAGATATGTTTCAAGTCTAGAATATTAGGCTAGGTGAATAAAATATGTTTGTTTGGTTTGTTGTCGTTTTCGTTGGGTTGGATGAGATAGCTTTACACATTCATTGGGCTATGGGGTCTGTGTTATGAAATAAAAATCTAAACCAAAAAACGAAAAAAACCCTTTCACAGGGCGAGATAATGCACTCATTAGATTCTTTTAGCAGTAAAAATGAGGAATAGTAGAACAAGCGAGGAGGTCATTTACAACAAAGAAGTAGTTAAGAATTTCTTTATCATAAAATCAGAAGATGACACATTAAAATCTTTAAATTCAGAAACAGGGTATCCAGAGATAAATCCTGCAACGTTCGTTACTTTCAAAGATTAGATTTAGAAAACAATTCGATAACTAAGCGAGAATAAAATTTAACTAAGAGAGGAAAACATCACCAATGAGTACACACAAGAATCTTGTGAAAAATCCTTTTTGTATTAATGGAAGATCCCTTGATAAAAATATTACAGTCTGGTAGCTTGCAGGGTGTAAAGATCAACCCCCAATACTTACAAATGTGAAGTATTTATCACCAAAATTACAAATGATCCTGTCATTAAAGATCAGAACATGGTAAATCTATTTTTAGCTTAACTAACTTAACAAACTACAAAAAACTAGGAAACTGTTTGATGATGTGTCGAAACTTCATGCCGTTTTCTGGGTGAACCGTTGGTGAGGCCTCTGCACGACCTTGTCTGACTGGATAGATGATTGGGATGGGACATCTCATCAACTACTCAATTAGATTGCAAAGCTCTTCCCATCGAAGATGACTGGGAACGATGACTTTGAGCAATCTTCGGTAAACTTCATCCATCTCTGTGTACTTGGAGAAAGTTGGCTTTATGATGAAAATGTACCGGATCTCATTCTATATGATGATATCCAACTGTAGAGAATCTAGGAACGCCTTGCCAGTGATACTGCCTTGTATTCCTGTGAGTTTTGAACTATCCTTAGCCACAACGGCTAGTCTCTTTTTGTAATCGGGGAGCTTCATCAATTTATCATTTATCACTCTCAAACTAGGGAGACCCTTCTTCTGTAGAGCCTCGATCTTGCTGAAAAACCTTTTCACTCCAAGGTCCATAGCTTGAACCTTTTCTTCTAGCTGTAGCATCAGTCCTTTCTTGGTCAAGACTCTCTTGACCTCAAGGATGGTCTTTTTTCTATCTTCAATTCTCAAATCTTCCAGCTCCTCTCTGGTTTTAAAGTTTAGGAATTTGATAATTTCTGTAGCCTCTGTGGGAATATCCCCCAGTTCTTCTCTTATCTTCTCGATGGCTTGTTTAATTCTTTGTACCAACTCATTCTGCTCAAACATAATTTGTATCATCGGCCATATTTCATTCATAGACTTGGTGATGTCCATCCAGACACTTTCTTTGACTTCGGCCACTGTTTTGCCTACTACAGTTTGCTTCCGAAGCACTTGTAACTCTTGTTTGAGCTGGTCTGAAACTTTTTTTTCCTTAGAGTAGCTGGTTTGATAAGAATCTTTGAGTTCCTGGAGGTTCTCAATCTCCTTTTTGAGCCTGCTAATCTCCGTCTCTTGCAGATTCATATCCTCCATCTATTTAGCCAGTTCAACAGTCTTTTCCAGAGACGTCAGTGGAGTTGCTGATGGAATTTTTGCCAAGGATGCTATGCTCACTCCTCAGAGTGGAACCACACTCAACTGAATGACCTCCATCGGCTTTGACTGCTCTTTCTTTTTCACTAGTTTTTCCAGTTCAGCTTCCATTTCCTTCAATTGTGCATTCTGCTCCATGATTAACTTAAGAATATCATCTTTCTCTCCTTCTGTCTCTTTCATTTCCTTTGCTTGTGAGTCTACTGTTGGCGGTAGCTTCAATTTCTTCCTTAGAAACGCTATGTCGACATTTTTCTTCTTGAGCATATCCTTGACTGCTTTCACATTCGAGGGATCATATCTGATCTTGAGGACCAGCTCTTATAATGTCTTGATCCTATTATCCTTGGAAAAGGAAGATATTTTTTCCAACTTTAGTTGAGTCTAGGCGTTGTTTAGAGATACCTGTAGCTTGGATGCAGTGGTGGAAGCATTGGCCAATGTGGAAAAAACCATTTCTCCAGTCTGCCTGTGCAGATCCATTTGATCGGTTGGATGTACATCCTTGGTCTGGAATTCGAAAGTTTCCCTTTTGTAATCAGTGATTACCTTTGGGTCTGGCACCTGTGCTTGGAGGAACACCATGTGCATTCTACCCTTCTCAGTGTCGAATGCCAATAACAGTCTGTGTTGCGCAGTCAATGTTTTCTTCTAGAACTGAGCATATGTGTTGTTGGTTAGCGTTTGATTCTTCTTCTTGATCAAATTGTATTTCTCAAAGATACTCAGCTTCGATCCTGTTTTGCCTGGCTGTTTTACTGGTGGAGTATCTATAGGCTTCTTTGGCAATACTGTGGTTATGATCTGCTTGTTTCTTGTACTGAGGAGTGACCGATCCACCTCCATAGTAGTAGTGGAAGGAATTTCCTTTTCGCCAGCCGTGTCAGGTGCTTGAGTGGTTTTCAGCCTCTTTGTGTGCAATTGGAACTCTTCAGATGATACTTCAGTGACAGAAGGCGAAGTGTCCTTCCTCGGCCTTTTCTCCTTTGGGACCTATGGTGTAGTCGTCTGTGAAATAGTGACTGAAGGGTCCTGTTGTTCTGTCTCAACCAGAGTATTTGGCTCCCACTCTGTTTGGTTTGCAAAATTATTTACCTCAGGCCTGGATATCTGAACATACGAGATATTCTTATTTTTGATCCCCATCTCGGAAATTATCCTGCATGGATCATAGTGCCATGTGAAACTAACAAAAAATTTCATTTCTTTTAGCAGTCTATCTGCTTCCTCTCCGGTGCCTCGGTTGTTGCAGATGAAAGACCCAATCTGCCCTTTGATCCTGAGCTGTTGTTTCTTCTTCATAGACACAAAATGTATGTCATCTGAGTTTATCATCTGTCTTATGTATTCTAGGGAAAAAATTCTGATAGGTAAGTATCTGGGCAATTTATATGGGGCCAACTCACACCCGTAGACTCTGATCTCAGTGTGATTTTGGTACATGTACCAATCACCAGTCTTTGTAAGGTCTGAGAGATGTAGAATCCTCTGAATTTCATCATTAATTCTGGGTTCGGGTCTACCGCTAAGCATACTCACCACTGGGTGGTAGAACTGTTCGATGAACTGCTTGAAACTGAATTCTGTGAAGTTATGTCTAAGCAAAGAAGTCCATGCCATGACTACCTGTGGTCTACCATCCTTGTCCATCTTCTGCACAAAGAAAGAGAATTTGCCGGCTTGGAAGAAAACGAACAGGTATGCCAGTATTGAAGAATACCGGAACATGCCTTCTATGGTGAAATTTATGAATTGTTGGTGAATGTTGTCTGCTAGAAACCTGCTGTAGTCGAACTGTGTAGTAGGTTTCTCATCGGTGGAGAAAATGGACAGAAAACCCAAAATGGGTTCATCTACCCATTGATCTGAAAAATATCCAAGCAAGGCACATAGTGACGTGATGACCTGGTTTCCTTTTATTGAGAATAGGGAGGAAGGATAAGGGGGGGATGTAGTGGGGAGTTGAGCAGATTGTGGAAGAAAAAGCTCAAAAATATGAGCTCTTTGAGGGAACGATAGCTTTTGTTAGAGCTCTGTGATGATTTCAAGGTTAAATGGTGAGGCGGAGTCAGCTCTGGATATCTGCATCATTTGGTCGATGGTTTTTGGTGTGATGAGGAAAATAATTTCCCTAGATGAGGACACGATGGCTCTTTGTTCGGGGATATAATGGGCTTGTCACTTAAGGGCGAATTCTGGGAAGTGGTGAATCTGGGGGAAAATATACAAGGGTAGGTTGGACTCCCAGAGCCCAATTTCATCGCTATGGTCTAGGAAAAATTCTTTAAGCCATGACTGTAGGTCCGCGAAGTCGAATTTTCATTTCATGTCTGCGATCAAGTGGTCTTTGTCGGCCAGAGGAATCCCGTCGAGGTCGACAGGGGGCGGGAGAAAATGATTCTCTTCTCCTTCTGTTCTCTTTGATTTTGGCGCCATCACTGTAACAATACCTACAAATAAACAAACGGTTAGCGGGGATGACTGTGGCTTTGGATAACTGACCGTAACGGAGACAAAATGAGAGAAAATGCTCTGGTGCGACAGGAAAGGGTATTTTTCTAGTGAGACGATACAATAAGCGAATGGAAGAAGACAAGAGACAATGGTTTTGAATGAACGGATGTCCGTTGGGCGCAGAAGACAGGTCAGCAGGCTAATGGATAAGTTAGCCAGTAATAAATTGCCAATGGATCATTTGGAGTGTGAGATGGCAGGTAATGATGGATGGCGAATACGGTCGGGTGACATGGCAGGTGTTGATTGGGGGAAAAGGCCACGGTGACGAGACTGTCCATAGGTGATCGAGGGAGAAAAAACTGACATAGTTATGGGACGTGACTCTTGTGGAAAAAGGTGGATGATGACGTCATGAGGTGACGAAGTATGTCAGACAGTAACAGGTGGCAGTGTTTGGAACCAATGGATTTATGCCACGTATAGATAGGGGG
>JASDQU010436579.1:12047-22941 GCA_032191745.1 Picea mariana
AAAAAAATCACGAAAAAAAAACATTAAACAATAAAAAATAAAGTTTTAGTTAACACTTTGCAAGCACCATATTCAACTAATACCTCCAAATTATTTGAAGTAGAAGGATCATAGAACATGCATCCAATTCTTTCAACCACCCATTTTCATTCTGCATTCTTTCTTTCTTTTTTTCCCATAAGGTGGAAAAAACTATCATAACTTAGTTGTTAATCTTTTTTTTTAAGGTGACAAAACCTATAATAACTCAGATGTCAACGAGTTGTGAGAACAACCATCACTCGCTACTATCTATGTATGCGGGTTGACTCCTCACCATTATTCAAGAAAAACCATGCCACATGGAATAAATTGTTGGTGGTTGGATGATATAAGGAGATCAACCATGCAACCATCTTGGGAATGGAACGACCAGGTGGCAGGTCGATCCACACGCACTTGGATGGTCATTTAAATCTGCACTGATACCCCATCCAAGAAAATACATGTTGAAAAAATCATGAAAAAAGAAAAAACTAAAACACTACAACATAAAGTTTTGGTGAACACTTTGCACACACCATATTCAACTAACACCTCAAAATAATTTGGAGTAGAAAGATCAAGGAACATGCATTTGGCACTTTCAAAACTCAATTTCATTTTATAATAAGAATACTTCAACATGAATTATTAAAAAAACATTTTTTTTTTTTCATTTTAATAAAAACACACAATTTACATTACATGAGTGGCATATAAATTTACAAATGACATAAATTTACAAATTACAAGCATACATTGTGTTTGACCTTGTTTGAGTTTTGTATATAATTTAGAGCCAAATTGTTTGGAAGTATTACACTTATGCTCTTGCTTGATTGCATATAGAAAGAGGCAACCATGCAATGATGTTGTATTCACTCAAATCACCTTGTATACGTTGGAATTCAATTGACCAATCATTTTTGGAATTGCAATGTGTGTTGTTCAAATTGTTATTTCAATTATTTTGGTTGGTTCAAAGATGTCATATTACTTTAAGATTGCAATTTACAAATGTTGAGATTTTATATTTCCATTGTTTATGTTCTTACAATTGGATTCAAATCAAGTTTCTAACAAAACAAACTATTAGAATGAAGAGCGATCCAATTTCCATTTCTCCCACACCCATGAAACTATAGTCATTAATGCCATCACAAATAAAACATAGAAATTCAAAACATTTATAAGGAGACTATATATAGATATAAGAATGAAATTCAAAAATATATAGATATAAGAGTGCAAGTTTGTGACTCTTGGAGTTTCTAATGGATATAACAATCATCTAACTAGGTATTTTACATGTCATCCCTTGATATGTTTTGACTTTGACATAGTTGAAGAAACATATCAAAAAAACATTTGAAGTTGTAAAAAATATTGTCACATTGCAGATGGATTGACCATGTCAGTTCGATCTTCTCTGGGACTAATCTATGCTGACATGTTTACTAGGGATGCCATTGACAAATATGGAAAGAATCTATTTTCATGAAGTTTTCCTTTATAAAGAAAAACAATGTGAACGTAAAAAAATCAACATTGTTTTTTAAGTGCTAACTAAAACTCCCCACTTTTGTCAGAATTTAACAAACCATATATTTGATATTTTGAAGGATTTTTTTGGATTTGTTTGGAAACACATGTATTCTAATAGAGGACTAACACCTTCAGTAACCACTCAAACAACTAGATCAGATTAACACAATGATGTTTTCACGTGGTAAAATCCCTATGGGGAAACATCCATGACCCCAACTAACGTGGCCACTTGGAGCAATTTATTAATGCAAAAGAAAAATTTATAGAGACATTTTACAAGAGAGTTTCTCACAATCGTTCGCAAATTACCCTCCATGCTCTTTAAATAGAGATCATGGACCAATTGGGTGTTAAGCCACAAATCAATGTAGCTGTTAAGTTCGAGGAGAATATGAGCCGTCAGATCACTCTATGTCAGGAACATATTGTGACCGTCATATTTCCTAACTACAAATTCACACTAATGCATACTAAAGAAACACACATTTACCTAACGCCACATTAGACCAAGTTGATCTCAACTAACTCCTAAGTGTCTAAATATCGTAACATCCCCCCTTAAGAACAAATTAGGATAGGATTGGAGGATTTACAAAGATGACACAATAGGAGAAGGAAGGAGCATTAGAGCCTATCCCCCCTTAATGACAACTTCCTAAACTCCTAGCATAGATCGAAGTTTCGAGAACTTCGCTTCTATAAGAGACTTTGTGAAAATGTATGGAACTTGATCTTTTGTAGGGAAGAAGAGCACTTTAATAACTTGATCATGACTGAGCTTTAAGATGAAGTGCATGTGTAGTTGTGCTTGCTGCGCTGATGTTGTGCATGTGTAGTTGTGCTTGTTGCGCTGATGTTGAACTGGGTATTTGGCGAGCTTGATGGCACTCTGATTGTCACACCAAAGACTGGTTGGATGTTGCTGCTAGAGTCCAAACTCTGAAAGGATCCGTCAAAGACACAAGGCTTCTTGACTTGCATTAACTACAACTTGGTACTCTACTTCTGCTAAAGAAAGTGCAATAGCTTGGTGTTTCTTACAAGCCCAAGTGACAAGACCTCAAGCAAGTTTGAAAACATAACATGCAATAGACTTTCAATCATTAGGGTCACCGACCTAATTTGAATTAGTGAAACCAACCAATAAAGGAGTCCCCCCGAAACTGTATTGTATCTTGAACTAAACTATACCCCAGACATACTGAAGTATCATTTTAGCTTCTTTCCAATGGATTTCATGGGGTGTTTTCATATACCGACCAACAAGACCAACAACAAAGGAAAGATTAGGACAGGTATGAGTCAAGTAAAAGAGGCTACCAACTAATTAACGGTACAAAGTGGCATCAACTTTAGGAGAAGTATAGGTGACAACAAGTTTGACTCTGGACTGGAAGGGAGAATGGTTTGGTTTACAATCTTCCATGTGAAAGCGATGAAGAAGGTCACAAGCATACTTAGACTGGGAAAGAAAAATTCCTTGCTTGGTTTGCAAAAGTTGGAGGCCAAGGAAATAGTGTAAAAATCCTAAGTATGTCATTTCAAATTTATTCTTAAGGATAGTTTTCACATGGTTCAAAATTTTTGGGTCACTACCAATGAGGATATGGTCATCAACATAAAGAAAAAGGATTATGAGATGGATTTCTACTTTCTTGGTATAGACATTAGGGTCAGAATGACATCTAGAAAAGTCGATGTCAAGAATAAAGTTTTCCATTTTGGCATACCAAGCTCGGACAACTTTCTTAATACAATAAAGATATTTATTAAGGCGACAAACAAGACTAGAGTCATTTTGGACATAGCCAAGAGGTTGTTCCATGTAGATTTATTCTTGCAAATCCCCATGCAAGAAGGTGTATTTGACATCCATTTGATGGACCTCCCATTTATGTGAGGTTGCAAGGGCTAGAACAAGGAAGATGGAATTCATTTTGGCTATAGGGGAAAAGGTTTCATTATAGTCAATTCCTTCAACTTGGGAGAATCCTTTGGCAACTAATCGATCCTTGCATCATTCAACACTTCCATATGATGCATACTTAGTGTTGTAGACCCATTTACATTTGAAAAGTTTTCTTCCTTTCGGAAGAGGTACAAGATCCCAAGTATTGTTTTCCATTAAAGAATGATACTCTTCATTCATTGTTGTATCCCAATCTGAATGACTTGAAGATTTTGAAAATGTCTCTGGATCATAGTCTCTGAAACTTGAACCAAAAGAGGAGAGGCTCACTGGAAATGTGAACGTGTTCGACGATGATTTGAAGGATCGTCGAAAATATCACCCATTACTTCTCGTGTTGAACAAACCCATCTAGGAATCAGTGGTGATGGTTCAAGTTCATGTTCAATGGACTCATCCGAAGGAAGGTGAGCAGGCGGAGGTGGATTTTCATCTTCACTATCATCATATAAAGAGGAAGAAACCAGAATAGGAACAAAAGAAGGCACAAACGCCGAAGATGGATAAAAGGCCGAAGAATTTATAAATTCCGAATTAGGCTTGCAGGCCAATAAATTTTCATCAAATTTAATATCTCTTCTAAAAATAATTTCATTACAATGTGATTGAAGAAGCTTGTAACCTTTGACATCTTCAAAATAACGACCAAATATACACTTGTCACTTTTAGGCTGCAATGCTTTACTTTTCTCATCAGAAATTTGAGCCCATGCTACACTTTCAAATACACATAAGTGACTTACATTTGGCTTAATTTTATTCCATGCTTCTTCAAGTTTTATATTTTTAAGATAATTTGTGGGAGTGCAATTTAATATGTAATTTTCATAATTAATGACTTTTTCCCAATACTTTAGACTTAATCCCTTAGATTGGATCATACAATTAGCCATTTCTTTTAAAATGCGGTTCTTTCTCTTAGCAACACCATTTTCTTTTGGTGCATATGGAACAATGTATTGCATTTGAATGCCCTGTGCAGTGCAGTAACTTGTAAATTGATTGTTCACATATTCTCCTCCATTATCTGTTCTTGATCTTAGAAGTTGATGTCCAGATTGCTTTTCTACAAGGGCCTTGTAAGCCAAGAAATTGTCAAAAACTTTGCTCTTAAGTTTTAAGAAGTAATCCCAAGTGCATCTGGAAAAGTCATCAATAAAATTTAAGAAATACTTGCATCCAGAAAAGGAAGAAGAAGAAAATGGACCACACAAGTCACTGTGAACAAGTTGCAAGGGGACCGAAGCATGTTAAGAGGCACATTTGTCAAAATTGTCCCAATGATGTTTGCCGAGAACAAAATCGACAAAAACACCATCTCTTCCTGAAATGAGAGGAATACTAGTCACCATTTGTTGATTACATAGTTGCTGCAATGAATGATAATTTAGAAGACCAAACCGCTCATGCTAAAGTTTTCTCAAGTCATCGCTATGAGCAACAAAAACCGATGGAAAAGATGATGATCCAAAGTTTTCAAACTTGTACAACCTGGTAATATCATCAACAACTCTAGTTGCAAGAACACTCTGAAAACATTTTAGATCCTTGATTACAACATGGTGAGATGAAAAATCTACGATTTTACCTTCACCTAAATGATTGATTTGATATACCGATAGAAGGTTGTAGGAAAGACTTGGAACACATAATACATCATTGAAATGATCATTATCTACCTGAAATGTTCTAGACCCTACAACACTAAGAGCCCTATCATCACCAACAAATATTTTCTTGGTGTTACATTCATTTAGAGCAAAAAATATGGCTTCATCCTTATCCATATGATAAGATGCTCCGGAATCAATAATCCGCTCATCAGAAGAAGAAGTAGAAGTTTCATTGAAGGAGAAAATATCAGTAGAAAGTGCATGTCCATGAGAAGAAGAAGAAGAAGAAGAAGAATCTATACCAATGTTGTGCTTCTTCATTGATGCTTCTAAAGATTCCATCTTCTTAAAGAATTTGGACTCATCATGACCATCTTTCCCAAAAAAGTTGCAATGTCTGTTAGTCTTTTAATTTTTAGATTTTCTCCTTTGTCACAGTTAGGAGTTGAAGCTGACCGAGTGGGTTTGGGACCCTTGTTTTGCTTGTTGTTATGGTGATGACGTTTCTTCTTGGGATTCTTGGATTTATCTTTTTGCTGGGCCACTAAGGCTTTGTTGGATGTACCTACGGTGCTAATCACTCCAAGTTATACAAGCTTATCTTTCTCTTGAATCAGATCATCAAAAAATGACTAAAGAGAGGGTTTTTGATAAGCACTCCCTAGAGCTTCTCTGGTGGCATAAAAGGTAGTTAAAAAAAACATAATATGCACTACCAAGCTTAGCAAGAATAACATATGTGAATTTATCTTTTGACAAATCTAGTTGGAATTCGATACACAAAAGTCTAAGTGTTTTGAAGTTTGACAAGTAATCTTCAATGCAAGGAAAATCATTTGGAATTAAAGTATTTAAATTATTCTCCAACTGGTGAGCTCTAATAATATTGTGTTTACCAAGCACAACTTCAATTTTTTCTCAAGCTTTATTGGGGGCATGAAGTCCTTGAAGGTGAAACCTTAAATCAAGAGATATGGACATTCTGATTAGTCCACGAGATTCCTCATTCCTATTAATCCATTTGACACACTTGTCATCACTAATGGGTTCTTCTTCTTTTCCCGAGGTAATCCAATACAATCCTTTACTTCTTAATAAATCCTCCATATGAGATTTCCATTGGAAGTAGTTGGTGTTGGTCAACAAAAGATCATCGGGAGAAGCCATATTAAACTTGTAGAGAATGTATATTTAAAATTTGAAACTAATGGTCTATATGTAAAGATCTTGAAAAATTAGGCCGTTTAAAAAAAATGGCACTGAAAACGGACTTCGGATGTGAAAGTTATGCCCTTTTGAAAAAAAGCATAAATGGTAACCAAAGAGCCACATGGAAGGTAGAAGTTGGTCCATGTGGTGATATCTATTATAATAACCTCACTTTTACAAATACTTTTCTTATGAAGTAACCCACTTTTAAACTATTTATAGTGATTCACTTTTATAATTTAAGTGAAATGCACTTTACANCGAGACCTCTTACTTAATAAAGAAACTTTTAACCAAGTAAGCAAGTGCAAAATATATTGTATTGTTTAGAAGGAGGATTGATGTTGTTGTTGATGATGATGATGATGTTGAAGATGACATTGGAGAGCGTGCTCATAAAAAACTCTTTTCACACAAGAAAAAAATTTCGTTTCTCAACGACAACAAGGGTTAGATATCGGTTAACTTACTTGGAAAATGAAACTTTTCCCTCTATTTCTGATTTACCGAGATCACATAGAGTGCACGACAAAGAGCATACGTAGACAAGAAAACCATTTCTGATTTGTCGATATCGCACAAGGTGTAGGGAAAAGAGCATACGTAGATCCAAAAGAGTAGCAACCCGAAAATACAAAACAAAAAACCGAAATAATAACTTTGCGAAATTTTAAAATGGTGTATTTGGGATTTATACATCTGGATATGACTGAAATGGCCATATCTTAGTAAAAAAAAAACCTTGTTGAGTGAAACGAAAAAAATTCTTGACTGAAATGAGCACTTTGGATGAAATGGAATAGTCCTTTCAGCCCAAAAAAGTACATAAATGGAAGAAACTAAAGATGAAGCAACACAACTTCACAATCTCGATCTACAACATGAGCGAGTCTTCAAATGCACTCTGATACCATGTTCGTCAACACAAGTATTTCAACAGAGGAAAAAGACCTTTAGTAACCACTCACACAACCAGATCAAAGATCAACACATCGATGTTTTCACATGGTAAAACTCCTATAGGGAAACATCCATGACCCCAACCAATGTGGCCACTTGGAGTAATTTATTAATGCAAAAGAAAATTTTACAGAGAGACTTTACAAGAGAGTTTCTCTCAATCAATCATCAACAAATGACCCTCCATGCTCTTTAAATAGAGATCATGAACCAATCAGGTGTTAAGCCACATATCAATGTAGTCGTTAAGATCTATGAGAATATGAACCGCCAAATCACTCTATGTTAGGAACATATCGTGATCGTCGGATTTCCTAACTACAAATGCATATTAATGCATACTAAAGAAACACACTTTTACCTAAGGACACATTAGACCAAGTTGATCTCAACTAAATCCTAAGTGTCTAAATATCCTAACAGGGTTTGTATTTCAAATGATTTAAATCAATTGAAAGATCCCGAAACCATTTAAATTGCATTTATTAATTAACAAAATTACATTTTTAAATGTTGGATATTATCTAAAACACCCCACATTCTCTAGAATTTGGCAAATTATAGGTTTGGGATTTTGAATGATTTTTTTGTTAGATCTGTATTTTAAATGATTTGAATCAATTCAAAAATCCCAAAACCCCTTAAATTAAATTTAAATTAATAAATTTATGTTAATGTAATTTTGAAATCTTAGTGTCATAATTCTAACAAAATACATATAAATAAAATCCTAAAAAAATAAAAAATAAATAAACACTAAATTTAACATTTTGCAAACACCATATCCAATTAATACCTCCAAATTATTTGGAAGAGAGGGATAAGGGAACATGCATTTGAATCAATCATTTCATATCCAAATAATACCTCCAAATTATGTGGAAGAGAGGGATAAGGGAACATGCATTTGAACCACTCATTTTCATTCCATAGTAATTTAAAATAAAGGAACTTTTTTCCCATTTTGATAAACAAAAGAACTTAATTTCTATAAATGACATATAAATTTACAAATTATATGCACACGCTACGTTTTAACCTTGTTTAAGTTATATATTAATTAGTTAATTAGACTCAACTATTTGTAAGTGTTATCCTGATGTTTTTGATTGATTGCATATAGAAAGAGAGTAATGCGATGATGTTGTATACTAGGCACTCAAATTGCCCTGTATATATTGAAATTCAATAGACTAATAATTGTTAGAATTGTAATTTTTGTTGTTCAAATCACTATTCTCATGATTTGGGTCAATTTAATACCATATTATTTTGATATTGCAATTTGCAAATGCTAAAATTGTATATTTCCATCATTTATATTTTTATGATCAGATGTAGATTAAATTCTTATCAAAATAAATAGTAAAATAGAAATGACGGGTAATTTTAGCGTCATTTATCCACATTCCATGTAAATAAACACTCCATGTAAATAATAAAGAAAATAATTTCTTTATAAAAATACTATTATTGCTTCCAAAAACTATACAACTCACTTGATAGAGGGTGATATAAATTGTGCAAACTGACAATCCTTAAAGCAATCACAAATTAAAAAACACAAATTCTAAAATATTCATAAGGAGAAAATATATATCTATATAAAGATATCATGCATAATTATAATTATGCAATGTTCTCTCTACATAGGATTGAAGAGATGAGTCAAATCGAAAGGTCATGACTCTTGGAGTTTCCAATTAATATAATAATTAACACTAATTATCTAACTAGTTACAATACATGTCATTCTTCTTTGAAATGTTTTGACCTTGATGCAGTTGAAGAAACCCATCAAAAATATATTTGGAGTTGTAAACAATATTGCGATATCGTAGATAAATTGATCCATTTCAACTCAATTTGTTTTGGAATTAATCTACATTGATGAGTTTACTAGGAATGCTATTCAGAACTATTAAAAAGCATCTATTCCGATGAAATTTTCTTTTGATTTAAAAAATAAAGTACAAATGTCAAAATTTAAAAATGTTTTTTAAGCACTAACTAAAACTCTCCACTTATTTAAATTTTACAAATAATAAATTTGTAATTTTGAATTATTACTTACAATATTTACATTTTAAATGACTTGAATCAATTGAGACATCCCAAAACCCTTTAGATTTCACTTATTAACTAATGAAATTACATATTTTAAATGAGGGACATTATCTAAAACACCTCACCTTCATTATAATTTGGCAAATTACAGGTTTATGATTTTGAGCAAATTTTTTTTTTGGATTTATATTTTAAATGATTTGAATCAATTCAAAGATCCCCAAAATTTTTAGATTTCATTTATGAATTAGTGAATTTATATGACATGAGTTTTAGAATTCCAACAAAATATCGAAAAAATCACAGAAAAAGGAAAAAATTAAATAATTAAAAATAAAGTTTTAGTTAGCACTTTGCACACATTATTCAACGAATACCTCCAAATTATTTGGAGTAGAAGGATTAAGAAACTTGCATTCAACTCTTTTAACCATTCATTTTCATTCTATAATAACAAAAATTTGGATTTTTTTTTTCTTATTTTGGTAAATGAAAACACACACTCTATATAATTGACATATACATTTACAAATGACATGTATATATTACACTTTAACCTTATTGGAGTTATGCATATATTTTATAGCCCAATTATTTGTAAGTGGTACCTTGATGCTCTTGATTGTGATTTAGATTGATTGTATATAGAAAGAAGTTACCATATAATATTATTGTACACGGGGCACTTAAATTACCTTGTATATGTTGGAATTCAATAAACCAATAATTGTTGGAATTTCGATTTATGTTTAAATCGCTATTCCAATGTTTTGAGTCGATTAAAAGATGTTATATTCCTTTATAATTATAATTTACAAATACTATTCCATGATTGCAATTTACAAATACTATTCCATTGTTTAGATTTTTACAACGAGATTCAAATCGAGTTTTTATTAGAAAAATTGTTGGAATAAAAGGTAATTTAACAATCATTTATCCCATTCCCATGTAACTAATAGAAGATAGATTCTCTATAAAAAAAAATATTACTAATAGTCATTAAAGGCATCACAAATTAAAAAAATCCAAACTCTAAAATATTCATAAGGACTCTATACAAAAATAACCCAAACTCTAAAATATTCCTAAGGACTCTATACAAAAATATGAATGAATGATTATAATCAATAATGTTCTCTCTTTACATAGGATTGAAAAGATGATTCGAAGAGAAAGGTTTTCACTCCTGGAATTTCGAATTAATAATAGTTATATAACTATGTACATTACATGTCATCTTTCCTTGAAATGTTTTCACTTTGATGTAATTAAATAAACCTATAAAAAGAAATAGAACAGTCCAGAGAGAAACGACACCCTGTGTTGCAATAAACATGCTCTCATGGACGAGGCCAAGGCCAAAGAAGTCAGAGTAAGGTTTGAGCCAAGGCCAAAGAAGTCAGAGTAAGGTTTGAACAAATGTGGTTGTTACTACAGGAAGCATAATTTGAATCAATCCATGTTAAATTGATCTTATCTGAAATTAATATAAATTGATAGGTTT
>JASDQU010436579.1:23744-61673 GCA_032191745.1 Picea mariana
TAAAAAAAAGTTTTCACACATCATATACAACTAATACATCCAAATTATTTGTAGTAGAAGGATTACGAATATGTATCCAACTCTTTTAATCATTATTTTTCATTAATCATAATTTGAAATAAAAGAATATTTTTTTTTTCATTTTGGTAAATGATGATGATGATGATTAACGTCCTCTAAGACCGAATTTGTTTATCGGACCTTAAAAGAGTAAGTGATTACTTACGATTCTTTGGAATTTTATTTCTGTGCTCGAAAAACATTAAGAGAAACTTTCCAAGATCACCATACTTTTGTTGAGTTAAAAAGTTAAAAAGATTGATAGTGTGAAATAACATGCATGCATTGCACTTTAACCTTGCTCAAATTATATATATGTTTTTAGAGCCCAATATTTATAAGTGTTACCTTAAGGCTATTAATTATACTCATGATTGATTTCATACTATTAATTATACTCATGGTTGATTTCATATAGAAAGAAAAAGCCATGCAATGATATTTCATATGGAACACTCAAATTGCCTCGTATATGTTAGAATTTAAAAGACCAATAATTGTTGGAATTGCAATTGTGTTTTTCAAAATTGTCATTTCAAAGATTTGAATTAATTCAAATATGTTATATTATTTTAAGTTTCTAACTTATAAATGTTGAGATTGCATATTTTCATTATTTAGATTTTTGTGACCGGATCCCAATTAGATTTGTATAAAGAAAATTATTGGAATGAGGGGTGATCATATTGCCATTTACCCATACCCATGCAACTAATACAAGATATATTATATATAAAAAGATAACTATTTCTTTCGAAAACCATACAACACACTTGATGAAGGGTTATATAGATTATGACTTTTAATAGTCATTAGAGCCATCACAAATTAAAAAAAGCACAAACTCTAAAATATTCCTGAGGCAATATATACTTATATAAATATATGAATGAATGATTATAATAAACAATATTCTCTCTTTACCTAGGGATGAGTCGGACTTAAATATTGTGGTTCTTGGACCTTCTAATAAATATAATAATTATTAATAATGATCTGACTAGGTACATTACATGTTAATCCTCTTTGAGATGTTTTGAGCTCAATGTAATTGAAGAAATTAAAAAAAAGACATTTAGATGTAACACACCCAACTTTCTTAGTATTCTTTTAAGGGATGGGGCATTAAATTTTTTTATTTCCTTGATTATCTCAAAACATTTTCCCGATCACACTATCATCTTTTACTCGTCGAGAGATTTACAACAACTGTAACCATGATTAGTTCTGAGCTCAGGATAAAAAAATTAGAGCCTTTCAAAGTTTCTGGGCATTCATTGGTCAACAACTGACTCTTTACCACGTGGTGTCCACATGGCCGCTTATTACTCATGCCATCCGGCGTGGTAGTGACACATTATATTCACAGGCCCGATCCTTTGGTCCACCTTTCGTCGTCGTCGAGACTTCTTATCCCATAGTTCACTCCCACTAGCGAAAATCCGACGACGATACACCAAGGAGTGCCTTCCCTGAATCCTACGACTCTCAGCTCTTGTTCTCTATGGTTCATAGCACGTCGGCGATGTTATTTAACATGGAGGTTAATGCCCAACTCCCAAGGTTTACATGGTGTGCAAATGTAACCCACAATATCTACGGTGGAGGTTTCACCTCATCCCTCTGTCGATCAACGATTGTAGTTAGGCTCAAATCCCATCGTTGTCAGCGATTTATCTGTCATCGTCAACACTTCTTAGTCGAATGTGACCTTACCAATCTCCCCCATTTTCAATGATGAAGCATCTAGATCCAACGGTCCAGATCTCCTCGTCAAATCTATGATGAGATCAACGGTTACTACTGTCTTTCCTCTCCGGACTCTCGTCAACCAACCAACAACTGAAACCTGTCATCCTAGGGATACTCTGGCTACCTTGGTGGCATGCCAGATCATTCATGATGTCATCGTCCTCACTCTTTTTTTGAACAAGTCTCATGAAATCAATAATGGATATCCCCTCACCCAATGATAGATCAATGAATCTCATCATGTTGCCGATGCCGGTGTTGTTGGTATTTGAACCTTCTCATGGTTCATCCACCTTCTACCTCCAACGTCGATAGGCCAAAGATCTATGGCCCATGTTTCCCAAGGGAAAACCGCGACAAATCCAATGACCATAATTGAAGCGAAAATCCAAAGGACCTCTTTGCCCAATGGGACCCACCCTCATCCCATTGACCAATCCCTAGGTGATACCTGCCACCACCTTGGACATGTGGATTACCGATTTGGAAAGACACATCATGAGGTCATCTCCATATCCTCTCATAGCTTAAGTGGAATCTATGATAGATCAACGACCATTGTTGCGTCTCAGCACACATCGATCAACGGTCTAGATCATCTCTTTAGAGTCTTACCCCGAGATCTTCGGATTTGTACTCAAAACCCTTCAGGGTCTACTTTGAAATAGTCAACTCCTGAAAGGTTCACCACCTAACATGTGGCACAATCTGTGTTGGACAAATGGCATAATTTCCACCTGACACATATCATTCGTCTTCACACAGATTCTCACCCGTAGGTGCCAATTCATCATGACACATTGCACAATCCTTGCTTAATATGTGGCATGATATTTACTTGACACATGGAACTGTCTACATCACCCTATTAAGCCTTTGATGGGAGATCAACGGTCTAGATCTCCTTTCAGAGTTCCTCTGACCACGACAAGTCAACGATCTAGATATACTTTCAGAGTTCCTCCATTCATGGCAGATCAACGATCAATATTTTCCTTCAGAGCCCCCCTTTCAGAATGCATTTCTTCAAGATTGCAAATGACTCCAAACGGTGCCCTATGATGGATGACTAGGATCAGATCTTGCTATGGATCCATTTAATGATCTAGATTTTCCTTCGGAGTCCCTCCTTTGGGTGCATCTCCATTGGGTCCGCAAATTACTCCGAATGACGCCCTCCGAAGAATGGCTAGGATTATTTTATCTCGCCAGATTGACGACTGAGATTAAATATCAACCTTGCTCCAATTAACGGTCCATATCTCCCCTCAAAGTCTCCTCATTGAATCCCATCTCTATGACTTACTCCGAATGACATCCTACGATGAACGATGTGGATCTATTATATCGCCAGATCAATAGTCAAGATTTAATCATGCACCTGCACTGATAAAGGGTCCATATCTAATCGCCATGTCAAATTGATGGTCATGATCCCTCCGAGACCAAGCAAGGGTTTTTCTTAGGCTTAACAGTCTGGTCCAGAACTTAGCCTAATTTTCATGAGGGTTTTCTCTAGTCCTTTTCAATACTAAACAAGTTTTCCAGAGCTCTTGCCTTGGTCCAGGTGCACCATTCTCATAAATAAATAAGGTCACCAAAAAATGTAGAATAAGTAGGGTCACGGGTTCATCTCTAGACTAAAACATAACAGGGATTTGAGTTATTTACATAATCAATGACTATTGTAAACTTGTACCCTTCCAGAGTCACCCATTATACAATATTATTACATGCAATTACTCGTAGTTGTTTTACTAAGACATTTAGACTATCTGTATTCAAGGAAACCCAACTCTCCAAGCAGAGATATTTCATTCAAATATAATACTTTCTCCAGAAATACATAGTAAATTCACAATAAGGTATTCATGTCCAAAAATCACCATGCAAAGCATTCAACTATATACATACCCAATTCAATGCACAACATTATCTAAATTACTTAGCTATAATTTGGGAGATGTTGGAAACTACTGAAGGGTGTGTTTCTCTAGACCCAACCATAAGAAAAGTTTCACCAGTCACCATTACAACCAGCCACACCCGAGCCAGGGTATGATGCCATGAGAGGATATCTGTTTTTTCAACAAGTTTCCAAGGAATGCCTATTAGTTTCTGCACTTCTCTTTTTTTCCTCACACCAAAGAATTTCTCTTTCTTTTCTTCTCCTCGCTCCAATGCTTAGGATTTCCCAACCCATGTGACTGTTTGTCTCTGCTTCCCCCTCTTATTGTGCTCCATATTATTTTTCGTGTATTCTTCCCCAAGACCTCGTGGGTCATGTCAGAAGCTTTCCGATGGGATTTTTTTCCAATCCTTCATTGATTCTCGAAGGAGACTACCCAACTACCAGCCTGACTGGTAATCAAATCTTTGGGGTCCAGAACAGTTTAGGGTCTGCATTGCTTTAAATTGATAGGGTACTACCTAGGAGGTTCATTTCAACTAGTAATATCTTCCCTCTTTCACCGTTCCTCTCATGACATCATAACATGTGTAGGCCATCCCTTCAACAAGAGTTCAACATCTCCTTATTGCATTAATAACCAAATATTTACATTACATAATTTATCAAAGGTCCATTGTCTTTCAATAATCACATAATAAGCTAGTCTCTAGTTTTGGTCATGATAATAATTATAATTACATACTAGGGGAAACAGGGGTGTTACAATCCCCTCCCCCTTAAAGGAACACCACCCTCGGTGTTCTATCTTCCGCGGAAATTCTATTTACAACAATGAACACAAATGGGTATGTGTGTTTCATGGCATCCTCCATCTCCCAGGTAGCTTCATAAAGCCGAAAGTGTTTCCACTGCACCTTGACCCATCCAATGGTTCTATTCCCGAGATGGATCTATTTCCTGTCTGGATGCATTGAGGTTTTGGTAGGAATTTTCCCTCTGGTTCTATCTGGATCACAAACTAGTCAATTATGTGAGCATAATCATGTACATATATTTTTAATAATGAAACATGGAAAACATTATGTGCTCGCATCATGGAAGGAAACGATAATCTATACACTACAGGTCCCACTCTGTCTAGGATTTCAAAAGGTCCAAAAAACTGAAGTGCTAACTTGACACATGTTCCCATCCTCAAGGAACTTCTTTTGGGTCTAATTCGGGGATACACACGATCCCCTACATTGAAATATTTATGAGTCCTCTTGTTGTCTGAATAACTCTTCTGCCTGTCCTACACCACTTTTAGATTTTGATTTATTTGAACTACTTGTTGTTCCAACCCCTTTAGCATGTCTCGCCCAAGTGTAATTATGTCCACTAGGTTGTTCTGGCTGATTGGAATATTGCATTGTCTACCATAGAGAGCCTCAAAAGGGACTCATTTTCAAGGATTCCTGATAGCCATTGTCGTTGGAAAATTATACTAGCGGTAGGTATTCTTTCCATTTCTTGGGCTGATGCATTACATGCATCCTTAACATGTCTTCCATTACTCATTTTACCCTCTCTGTTCGCCCATCAGTTTGAGGGTGATAGACTATACTAAATAACAATTTAGTTCCAAAACCAACAAACAAAGATTTCCAAAATTCTGAGGTGAATTTTGTATCTCTATCAGATATGATTTCCCTAGGCATCCCATGTAGCCTAAATATTTCTTTCATAACAATATTGGCAATATCTATTTCCTTGCAAGTGGAATTTACTAGGATAAAGTGAGCATCCTTGATCAACTTGTCCACAACTACCATAATGGAATCATTTTGTTTGGCTGATTTAGGTAATCCTGTGATAAAATCCATGAAGATGGTTTCCCATTTCCACTCTGGAATAGGTAGGGGCTGTAGCATCCCTACTAGATGCTTGCGTTCCACCTTAACATGTTGGCATTCCAAACATTTAGCTAAATAAAAAGCTATGTCCTTTTTCATTCCTGACCAATAAAACAATTTCTCAGTGGCTGTGATTATTTTCTGATAACCATTATGAACAATGTATGGTATTTTATGTAGTTCATCCATGATGAACCTCTTCAAGTCGTTACAATTTTGGATATACAACCAACCTTTGTAGGTTAACAAGCCATCATTCAACAATTGATAGCCATCATAATTTAGTCTCATGGGTTCTTTTTCTAGATATGTCTTTACAGTTCTGAAAAATCCATTTGTTTCTTGTGCACTCTTGACTCTTGTCTTGATGTTTGATTCATAGGTTCTTACAACTGCCAAGTGAATCACTTTCATGCTTCTACTGAGGGAATCAACCACTCTATTTTATTTTCCCTTGATGTGTTTGATTCAAAATCAAATTTAGTAAGGAGACCCATCCATCTAGCTTGTCTAGCATTTAGTTTGTGCTGGTCAAACAAATACCTCAGTCCACTATGGTCTGTCATGGGCACAAATTTTCTGCATAGGAGGTAATGTCTCCACATTTTTAAAGAATTCAATATGGAAACTAATTCTAAGTCATGGGTCGCATAATGCATTTCATGTTTATTCAGTTTCCTATATTTATAACATCTTACATGCCCTTCTTGCACGAGGACTCCCCTGAGTCCTTCTTTGTAGGCATTTGTGCACACAAGGAAATCCTTGTCTAGGTCTGCAATCTTTAGCACAGGTGCATTGGTCAATAAATGTTTCATCTGCTGAAAATCCTCTTCACACTCAACTATCCAAACAAATTTGAATCTCTTTTTTTGAAAGGAGGTGATTGGATAACCAATCTTGTAAAACCCAATTACGAACCTTCTATAGTACCTTGTTAGGCCCATAAAGGACATGATATCAGTTACATATTTTGGTGTAGGCCAATCCATAATGGCTTTGATCTTGTTAGGATCAATTGCCACTCCTTCCTCAGTGATGACATGGCCTAAGCAATGGAATTGTTTTTGGAAAAGGTCACACTTACTAAACTTTGCATAGAGCTTGTGTTCTCTCAGCACTTGAAGCACTAACTTGAGGTGTTGTTCCCTACTCTTAGAATATATTAGGATATCATCAATGAAAACTAACACAAATCTATCCAAAAATTTGCTAAGAACACTATTAATTAAGAACATGAAGGTGGTTGGTGTAGTAGTAAGCCCAAATGGCACCACCACAAATTCGTAGTGCCCATACCTTGTCCTAAAGGTTGTTTTGTGGATGTCTTCATCCTTAATTCGAACCTGATGGTATCTAGACCTCAATTCAATCTTGGAAAACAATGTAGCACCCCTTAAATGGTCAAATAACTCATCAATTCTTTGCGAGGGATATTTATTCTTAATTGTCATTTTGTTGAGTTGTCTGTAATCTATGCACAATCTGAGTGTGCCATCTTTTTCTTCACAAATAAGTCTGGTACTCCCCAAGGAGACAAACTAGGATGGATATAACCCTTGTCGAACATATCCTTCAGTTGTAATTTGAGCTCAACTAGCTCTGGTGTACTCATCCTATAAGGTGATCTAGACATCCTATAAGGTGTTGTAGACATTGGCTATGCTCCAGGTACAAGTTCTATTGGGAAATCAATGTCTCTTCTTGGAGGTAGACATGTTACCTCTTATGGAAATACATCCTTATACTCTCTCAATATAGGATGGTCCTCTAGGCTTGACTTACTATCCTCAATAGAGTTCAAAACTTGTATTACATATAAAGGGCATCCTTTTCTACAATAATTCTTCACTTGAAGGGTTGATATTGTCTCACTGAGACAAGCTTCTGAATTCCTTGTAGGGTCCTTCTCTTCCCTTCCTCATATTCAAACTCTAATGTTTTATTATAACAATATAACTTGGCTTTATGGGAAACCAACCAGTCCATGACAATCAACATGTCATAAGATCCTAAGTGAAGTATGTTTAAGGTTACTTGAGTAGACAACCTATTCATAATGAATTGGCATGTTGGTATGACCTCTGTTACCTTCCTCTTTGTTCCAGTGGCCAACTGTACCAGCCATGGTTTAACATGTTTCACTTGCTGTAATTTACATTTATCAACCGTTTGAGGGGAAACATAACTTAAATTAAAACCAGGGTTAATCATAAATGAAACAAGATGGTTGGTAATCATACCTTCCATTTACACGACTGAGGCTTGGTGGTCTTCTTGTCTATTATCCAAGGATTCATGAATCCGTGGCATGCTCCTGGACACATCATTAAATGTAGTAGCCTCCTAAACATTGTCTAGCTGTCTATGAGGGCAGTCCCTTAGTAGATGTTCTTCTCCACTTCCCCAACATTTCAATAGTTCTCTCTTTGTACTATCAGTCCTTCCTGGGACTGATCCAAAGGTTTTATTTCCACTCTGAGATGAAAATTTCTGCTGATTCACACTCTCAGTGAGAAATCTCATCTTATAACTCTTCCCATAATTCTTAAACTTTGAGGGTTTAACCCCCTTCTTCTTGAATCCTAGTTTACCTTTCTTCTTCCATTCCTTGGGATATTCTTCCTTGTGGTTGAATTGTTCATAGTAGTACCTATCCTTCTGAATGGAATCTTCCAAGGTATTAGATTCATCAAACTCAATAATGTTCCAGAAGGATTAATTCAACCCACTAAGGAACCACTACATCTTCTTTTTTTCCTCCTTTATATAGGACACATACCTCAACAACTCCAAAAACTTGTTAATATATTCATCTATGGTGAGTTGTCCTAATTTGAGTTCATAGAACTCCTTAGTCTTGTCATCACAGTACCTTTCAGACATGTACTTCTTCTTGAAGTATTTTTTGAATTTTCCTCAAGATATCTCCTTCTCATGGATTCCCTTCACATTTCTAAGGTCCTCCTACCAGATAGAGGACTTTCCATTCAAGTTAAATATATTTATTCGGGCCTTGAAGTTTTCAAAGTAGTCATGAACTCTGAAGTACTTCTTCAGACCAAGAATCCAAGCTTCTGCTTCTTCCCCCTTTTTGATTTCCCCATAAAAAGTGGGTGGCTTGGCTTTCTTAAATTCTTCAGGGTCACTGCCCTTGGAGTGCTTCCTCCTCTTTCTTTTCTTCTGAGGATGTGAACTAGTCTCACTACTGAATAGTTCCTTGGAGCTTTTTTCTCCTTCACTAGAGTATTCTTGAGATGAGTCTTGGCTTTGGAATGACTCCTGTCTCCATGTTGGGCCTTATTGGGAGTGCTTATTCTTGCAATGATACTTTTAGGACCATGCCTTTGTATCTCGGGTGGACTCTATATTTTCTTAGGATGATGTTTGTCCACATTACTGGCTACTAGCCCATACTGCATATGCATCTGTATATCTGATAGGATTTGCAACAATACTGCATTTATTTCAATTTTCTTTTCATGTTCTTTCATAAGCCTCTCATTATCGACCTTAAATATTTGTAGCTCTGCCATGAGACTTCTTACAATTTCAGCCAAGTTTGGAGGGGTTTCTGCCACTCTCTTTTCATTAGACTCTTCTTCTCTGTTATGGGAGGCTTCTCCCATTTCATGATAGGTCACCGTCCTTTATGCTTATATATTTTCCTGGAAATTCACTGACTCGTTAAGTGCCAATAATCAACATTTTTTGTTAGTTACTTATCCATTAGATCATGGACAATATATAAAATAAAATTCTATAAGATGAATTCAACTTTATTATTTAGCATATAACCACATCATACAATTTATATTTGAACATGTAAGAAAACACAACGTCTCATCCCTCTTTTAAGTGATAAAGTTTAAATAATCTTTGATGGATAGTGAGGCAGGAGCATCATCAATATTGAGATTTCAATGTTATTTGTTTACCCAATGAAGAATTCCTTGAATTCCATATGCTAGGTAAACTAGTGACTCACGGACCGTCAGATCAAAATATCGATCAAGATCCACCGTTGGATCATGGAATTCATGATCAAATCATTGGTGGGGTAAGTTATAATCGTGATCATTGATCATGATCGGATCAATGATCCACATCATTGTGTAACGTGGAAATAATCGTGGATCACATGTAGGGATTGATGGTTCAAATCAAAAGGTGCACACTTAAGTTACACATAACTTAACATGGAGTTACCCCATGCTGGTGGTATTTTAAAACCCACTAAGGGACATGTGGTGGTCACTAAAGCCATAGAGACACTCTTGAGGGTGGTTTCATTTCTACCTCCCGCTATACTACAGAGAAATACCACTTGGTGAAAAATGGTAAATCACTCAAAGGAATAAGCACTTGGTCATAGGGATTGGTTTTATGGGAAAGAGAATAGTGCGCTGCCTATAGTATTGGGACTATTGGCCTACACATAGGCTAAAAATGATTGGTTGAGAAATTTGACATAATCCAAGAAAATTTTGGTCCATCGATTACATGTGTTAATAGAGTCTTATGATTAGGGTAGGGTAGGGTTCCCTTCCCCTTAAAAGTTTTCTAAGAAGTTTATCCAAGTATTTCATGAGCCTAAGTAGGCTAAGTGTTGTTTCCTACTATGATACCACTCTGGAACATACCCAACCCCCTTATTATCCTTTTAAGGATGGGGCATTAAAATTTTCTTTTTTCTCGACTATCTCAAAAACTTTTCCTGATCATACTATCATATTCTACTCGTTGAGAGATTTCCAACAAATGTAACCATGATCAATTTCAAGATTAGGATAAAAATTTATAGCCTCTTAGAGTTTTTGGTCCTTCATTGGTCAACAACTGGCTCTTTACCACGTGGCCTCTTATTACTCATTCCATCCGATGTGGAAGTGACACATTAGATTAATGGGACCGATCCTTTGGTCCACCTTTCATCGTCATCGAGAATTCTTATCTCACAGTTCACTCTCACTAGAGAAACTACAATGACGATACACCAAGGAGTACCTTCCTCAAATCCTCCAACCCTTAGCTCTTGATCTCTTCGGTTCAGAGCATGTCGACGATGTCATTTGACACAGAGGTTAATGCCCAGCTCCCAAGGTTTACATGGTGTGTGGATGTAACCAAAAATATCTACAATGGAGGTTTCACCTTGTCCGTCTTCCAATCAATGGTTGTCATTATGCATGAATCCCATCGTTGTCGACACTTCTCGGTCGAACGTGACCTTACCAATCTACCCCATTTCTGACGAAAAAGCATCTAGATCCAACGGTTTAGATCTCCTCATCAAATCTTTGATGAGATCAATGGTTACTACTATATTTCCTCTTCAGACTCTCGTCAACCAACCAACAACTGACACCTATCATCCTAGGGACAGTCTCGCTACCTTGCTGGCATGCCATGCCATTCATGACGTTATTGTCCTCACTCTTATTTTGAACAAGTCTCATAGAAATCAATGATGGAGATCCCCTCTCCCAATGGTAGATTGATAGACCTTGTCGTGTTGTCGATGCTGGTTTTGTCGATATTCATACCTTCTCCCGGTTCATCCACCTTCTACCTCCTTCGATGATACGTCATAGATCTACAACCTAAATTTATTGAGGATGAACCTCGACAAATCCAATGATAATAATTGAAATGAAGATCCAAAGAACCTCTTCGCCCAATCGGACCCACCCTCGTCCCATCGACCAATCCCTAGGTGAAACCTACCACCACCTTGGACACGTAGACTACTGATTTGGTAGACCACATCATCATGCCATATCCATATCCTCTCATAAATTAAGTGGAATCTACGACAAATCGATGGCCATCGTTGTGTCTCACTACATACTGATCTATGGTCTGAATCATCTCTTCGGAGTCCTACCCCAAGCTCTTCAGAGTTTTACTTTGAACCCTTAAGAGTCTACTTCAAAAAGGTAAAATCCTTGAAGGTTTTCCACTTGACACATGGCACAATCTCTGCTGGACACGTGGCATCATCACCACCTGACACGTGCCATTCATCTTCACATGGATTCTCTCCTATAGGTGCCAAGTCATCATGACACGTGACACAATCCTTACTTAATACATGGCATGATCTTTTCTTGACACATGGAACCATCCATGTCACCCTCTTAAGACTTTGGTAGGATATCAATGGTCTATATCTCCTTTCGGAGTTCCTCCTGTTGGCACCCTATAATTTGTGTGTCAATTTATGAGCCTATTCACTCATTTTGCAGCATTATAGCATTTTTGGAGCATAATCACATTTTTCAACAAGAAATTTTGTATCATTTTGGAATTTATATAGCATTATGGTATTTTTGCAGCTCATGTTTTGATTTGGGTTCTCAAACTAATAAAGGTCAAACAAATCTTGCAGTTTTCAACCAAAGTGTCCAGGTCTGTGCCCAGGTCTTCACGAAAATAATCAAAAGGTTAATCAGATGCTATAAAAAAATTAAAATTGTTTCAAGTTAATGACAACCACACATGAGTAAAATCAACTCGCCAAATGTCAAGGAAGAAGACATTTGAGAAGGATGTAATTGCAAAATTTTGAAGGTTAAATTGCCATCATATAGAGACATGTCTCGATGGAAGGAGTTTGATGTGAATCCTTGTCAACTTAAGGATGTTAGCAATCAAATGTGTTATTAAATTCAATGGGGCACAATCATGATGACAGTCTTCATGTGGCAAGCATGAATTTCAACTGAGGTTCAAATGTTGCTTTCACCTTTGACTCAAAGTTAAGAGAAGCTTGTCATATTTGTTATACCACTTGTTATTACACACTTTAAGGAGAATGTTTGGTGGTTTTTTGTTCTTCTCTATATTTAAAATGTTTAATTTTCAAAGTGTTAAATAGATCAAAGACATTTAGAATTGTGAAAAGGTTGAGAAATCTTAAAAACAAAGATTTCACAGCGAAATACAATTCGCTGCGAAATTTCCTGTACAATAGTTTTGCAACAAATTAGTTGATGCGAAATGTTATTTTCATCATATATTTAAAAATGTGAACTAGGTTTTACCCAAATTTTTATGGAGAGGCATAATAGTGTCATTAATTTTCTGAAAAAAAAAGCCAAACCCAGTTCACTATTTGGGAGAAAAGGTGAAACTGTGATTTGTTGCGAAACTGTAATTTGCTGCGAAATTTCCTGTAGCTGACTGTTTTTGCAGTTAAATTCAATCTCAAATTCCAAGAAGATGGTGATTGATCTCAACAAACTGAAAGAGTTTTTTCTTAAGCATGGGTTCATCTACAAAAATTTCTCTCCGTTTTTGCACAGGTGTCATGGTTTGGGATATTCGAAGGGATCTTTACAACCTATTTTTATATATTTTCAACAAGTTTAATTAGTTAAAAACTAAACCCTAAAAAATAGGAGTTAGTTTGTAACTCCTTATTGAATGTGAAACCCTAAAGATTTTGACTTTATTGAGTTAGATTGGAATGTAATTCTATATATTATTAGGAAGAGGATTGTAAAAGGGTTTGAATTTTGCAGAAAGAAAGAATGATTGTGCTTGCAACTTTTCTTGAAGTTAATAGAATTATCAATGCATAATCACATAAGTTTATGTTTAGAGATTCTTGTGCCAATTTCTTTCAGTGTGTGATTACTCTCATGTCTTTGTTCTTCTTTAATTTTAGTATTTAATTTAATGTATTGTCTTCTACCATTTGATTGAAAGTATATGGTTTGGAATTCATCTTATGTTTGGTGCTCTGAATTCATACATTCAAATATTCCACCCTTTCTTCTAAAACTATATTAGAATTAATCCTATGTTAGATGATCCAATATAGTGGAATGCTAAGTCGTATATCTGTTGTCATGCTGCAATAACTTAGAAGTTGAAAGGATACTGTCTACCCTGCCTTTGTTTCCTAGACTTTCCTATTACCAATCACTAATAGGTTTTATTGGTTTCAACATATGAATCCATGCCCAATGGTTTTCTTCAACTAATCTTACCAAACATACCAAAAAAACCTTACCCTGTCTTAGTTTACAAATATGGGCACTGTCTTTAGTGTATGAGCTCTTGTTGAATTTATATTGCATATCATATTTCAAGGAGGGAGCCCCCTCTGATTGAAAAGGGCCAAATGTTAGTCTAAAGCTTGGTTTGAAAAGGTTAGCTCTATGACTTTACACCACAACCTTGGAAATTTATTGAGTGATAACATCTTGGTGTTGTTGCCGGGGAGTGAAGGTGAAATCTTCCCTAGGAATGAATGACAAAGATTCGGATCTGATTCCAGAGGGTAGAAAAATAGATTCAGACACATAAGTTGGATGTATTTTTTACCCTGCGACTCTGTTTCCAGAATAATCTAGATTTCAAAGTATTAATGACGACTCCATTGTCCAAAGAATCCGGAGCTTAAAAAGATTATTAGCGATTTCACTGTTCGAAGATGGATTCTCAATCTATAAGGTATGCCCCTATGAATCGTTAACATATTCCAGGCTTTACAAAGCACCTTCCTTGTATAGATTGGTAAACATATTTGGCAAGATTCAAGGACACAAACGGTGATGTTGTTGCTTTACATTCGATCAAATTTCATATGCAGATACATAGGCTTGGGGTTGAATTGCATAAAGACTGCATGATGAAAGTGTTTATGGATACTCTGGAAGAAAAAGGCAACATCATGGTATGAAAGGTTAATGCCTGCTAGTCTATATTCCCTTAAAGAATTCTACATAGCATTTTGTAAGAATTATAAAGAAAGTTACCCATCTATAGTGTTGGTTGAAAACTTCTATGGAAAATTTTAAAATCTTATTCAACATATGTGAATTTACATTGATGATGAAGATTTAATGAATTATGAAATCAAAGAAGCCATGTTTGAATTATCTTCTCATCAAGAAGAGATATTAGAGACTAGCTACTATGTTATTCAGGAAAATTTTCAGCAGGAAGTAGTTTCTCCCTTGACTGAAAATGAAGCAGATAAGGACCTTAGTTTTGAAATTCATGTACCATCCCTTGAGTTTGATGAAAATATGTAGAAATAATGTCAGTTTTTAAGTGACCAAGAGAAGGATAATGATAGTCAAACAATATTTTCTGCAGTTCTTTTACCTTCTGAATTGGTCATGGAAAAAGAACAAGTTGTTTTAGATCCATTGAAATGTGTGGAAAATATTTAGAATTTTACACCTCTTGAAATGATAAATTCAGAAATTTTCAAAAACCAAAAGGAGATTTTTGATAAATCACATGAAAGGTCAAATTTTGATACTTTTGATACATATGATGTGGATTCAAATCCTTTCAAGAGTGTTCAAAGTCTTTCTCTGGTGTAGATGATGGAGAGGAATATGAGGATAGTCAATCAAACTGTACTTCAACTCATTCATTTTATGAATCCTTATTTCTAGAACAAGTGTGTGAAAATCAGAGTTTTAAAATAACATATATGGAAACTCTTCAGTCTTTTCCCGTGTTATGTATCCAAGAAAATAACGAGTTTATTTTAAATGAAGAACTGATGCCTACATGTAACAAATTTGATTTAGAACTTAATGAAGACAATGATAAAGAAACTGTTTTCCTTGATTCATTTGAAAAGCAAGATGATCCTCATGTGGAAGTTTATGAAGCATTATTTTTAGATATTCCTCAAACACATACTATGGCTATTCCAATTGATAAATGTCCAAAACATATGAATTTTCTTCTTGATATGGATGATAAGGAAAATAATCAACATGTTGTCATTTGTTTTGAGAATGATCTTGAAGATGAAGGCATATAATAGGAACAACTAGCAATTAAGGATGAAGCTTACCTTTCTCTTTTTCCTCATCATCAAGAAGCGGTAACAATCTATGCTTTTGAAGATTCCTTTGCATTTCTATTGGAGACATCAAAAACCAATAATTTAGTGGCATTTATAGAATTAGTCAGTGGATTTAGTTTTTGAAGTTTTGAAATTGGATTCAAATTTCAGTTTAAGTTGCCATTTTCTAATTTTTTCTATATGCTTAAGGAAAGTGTGAGAAAAAAGCAGTCAAATAACCATTTTCTTTCGTGGTTACACTGGAATTTTGATATCACTTAATTTAGAACTTGATCTCAACAATTTAGAGTAGGTTGGTTTGTGGAAAAATAAGTTCAGAAGTTTGAGCATATTTTCAAGATCCAGTGTCAGTTTTAGATTGCAGTAGAAAATTTTGTTTTCAACTGTTAGTTTGAAGTTTTCAGTATGCAGTAATCTCAGTTTTGTTTGCAGTAGTGTACAAGTCAGTTTGAAAGTTGCGGGGTATATGGCTTGGGAACAACCCAATGGATTAGGCACTTGGTTAGCAGGTTCTTTTCCGCCTCGCAGGGAGGACACCATCCCTAGATGGAGCACATGTTGGCACCCTCTAATTTTCGTGCCAATTTACAAGCCTTTCATGCCAATTTATGATCCTATTCACTCATTTTGCAGTGTTATGACATTTTTGCTGCATAATCTTACTTTTGCATCGAATATGAACATTTGTAGCGTTATCATAGTTTTGCAGGGAAATTTTATTTTAATCATAATTTTAAACCGTGCATCTGTTTTCCACAAATATTTTAGGGGAGATGCATCAAGGTAAGATGATTTTTTTTTTTTTAATTTCAAGTCAAAATGCTTCATGATTTTCAAGAAATGAGCCATCATCACCTACAACCATTTTAGGTATTTCTCTATAATCGTGTATTGGGTTTTTCCCAATTTTTTTGTGGAGAAGCATAATAGTGATATTAACTTTCTGAAAAAAACTCATCCCAACCCAGTTCTCCATTTGGGAGAAAAGAAAAAATTACGAGTTCGTCGTGAAATTGCTGAAAACAAAGATTTCACAACAAATTTCCCAGTTTGTTGTGAAATCACACAGTCAACTTAGATGAAGGTTAAATCGACTTCCATCTATAATGGACATGCCAAATCATCATGTGGAAGAGAAGGACCATGATATTTTTCCACCAAATTCATATAGTTGAGTTATGATGTGGTTATATTAGTTAACTAAAAATTAAACCCTAAAATGTAGGAGTTTGGTGTAACTAGTTATTAATCAATTGTAACTCCTTCTAAAATTAGAAACCCTAAAGATTTCGACCCTATTGAGCTAGAATGCAATGTAATCCTATATATGATGAAAGAAAAGAGGGTGAAGGGGTTGAAATTGGGCTGGTTAGAGTGAGGGATTGAGTGGTACTTCTATTGTATCAGGGTTTCTTTATTTTTAATGCAGATTTCCGAAGACATAAGTGCTTGAACTATTTCAAACTCATAGATTCATGTGATGACGTTTTATTAGTTTATGTTTTCCTCTGTTTATGTTATTCTTTCTCAGTATTCCATTTATGTGTGCTTTCTTTAGTATTTGAATAAGGGTTTATGATTCAAAATTCATCCCATGCTTGATGCTCTGTTTCAACATATTCAAATATTTTCACTTATTCTTCTAAAGTTAATGCAGAATTCATCCTCTGATAAATGCTCTTCCTTAATGGAATGTGATTCTTAGTTTCTTACACCATACTACAACATAATTAATATCCGAGAAAACATTGTCTATCTTGCCTCTGAGATTGTGTGTTTTATTTACCAGTTCTTGGAATTTTTCTGATTTAAATACATGTTCATTAGACTCCATGACCAATGGTTTCATTCTCTACCTTACCACAACTATTTTAAAACCTTCATTCACATAAGATCTAGCCATTGTTTTGATTAAAACTAGTTGTTGTAGTGACATTGAGTAACTGAGTTTTAGAGAGAGCCCTCTCTGGATTGGAAGAGGCTAGCTTCCAATATGAAAGTCGGTTTATGGTTACCTCTGGATTTTCCTTTCAAAACCAAAGGAAATTATAGAGTGTTGGTTTACTAATTCCCTTCTTGAGTTGTCTGAGTTATTGACCCAGGGTCCATGTCATTCGGGGTTCCAACAAAGCCTCTAAAACTATTGGCCCTCATGGTAATCCAGAAGGAAACACAACACCCGGAGGGCACTGCGCAGTCTCACCCGAGATAGCTTTACATGGGTGGTTGTAAGACTCAGGTGTTTACATCTAGGACAGGGTAGATGATAGGGGTTTCTTGATTAAAGCCAGGTACTGTGAGCTGTAAGGTAAACTATTTATCCCTTGAAGTCACATATGCATATTTCATAGTTTAATTCCAATAGAGTATAACCAGATTCATAATGATGTGCTAACTCATTCATCAAGATTAACCAATAATTGATGAAAGAAAGAATAGACATGCATACATTCAACATATTACACAAGTATTACCGTGGTTCACCCCCTCCTAGGCTATGTCCACAAAGATTTGTCTCTTGACTCTTTTATTATGGCAGTTCTGCATTCCTGGTGCCATGCACTTACAATTCTCCACAAATTTGGGTAAGATCTATGTGAGGCAAACTAGATCGCACCAAGCTCTACAACCTACAGTCTAATCCTTAGATCTACCCTCCCTCCTATCTTCTTTGCTCAACAACTGACAAAAATCAGTTCATACAACTCAAAATATTAAGGAATTACTAACAACTACTAGCAACGAACCCTATATGATACTTTCGTATCTATATTTATACATTTCAGGCTCTTCAGCCTTTTACAGAATATTACCAAAACCCTAACCCTTCTTACGTTAGGTCTTTCTCCCATACGCGTGTTGTTCTTCCTCCAGTTGTCACTTTCCTTTTTGCATGCTTTCTTGCATGCGTGTGTGTTGTTCTTTTGCTAGTTGTTACTTCAGTTTTCTGCATGCTTTCTTTCCCACGATCGTTCTTCTTTCCCCTTTGGCCTGGTGCCAATAGGCCCCCAACAATGACATGTGACTCATACCGAGTCACCTAATTTCTCTATGCTTCCTCGATCTCCTTGGTGATCTTCTAGAATTGTTCTTGCAACTCTGCTGCTTTTGTCAGTGCCTGCACGGTTTTCTGCTTGATGGTGTTGACTGTATGAGCTGCCACTTCCGTGCTGATCAGTCCTGCGCATTCTAGTTGAGTCTGTGCTATTTGGTTTCTGGATTCTTCTGCCTACGTAAGTAATTCTGCTATCCATTACTACATCAATTCTATTTTATCCCGATGCTCCTGTTTCTGTGTTTGTGCAGTGATAAGTTGTGCATGTAATTTCTTCAACTCTTGTGTTCCCTTGACCCATTCTAGAATTGGTATGGTATTCTATCACTGCTTGAGTTCTTGGATCATTGCATTGATCCTCGCCTCCTCCTTGTCCCAGTGTTGGACCTGTGGATCCTATTCCAACCTTGTCCAAAGTTGCGTTTCTTTATCCAGCAAGTCGGCTGCCATGCTAACCTATTTTTCTAGCTCATGCAGCTGTATTGTTGCTTCCTGCTTCCTTTTCTCCTTCACTGCTGGTGGAGTTGTCAGTCTAATATGTCCACAGAGAGTCTCAATCTCCTTTTGATACTGATCAATTGCCTGCGCAATCTGGTCGATCTTCTTTTCAGCTGGGAGTTCATTTCCTTGCACAGTAGTTGGAAGTTTCCCAAAAACTTCTTCCACTCTGTGTTCCATCTCGTTTCTACGTTCTTTCTCCTCCTTAGTTTCAAATTTGGCTTGTGCACAAATTGTTTCCAGTGCTTCGCACTTCTTTGTTGCTTGTTGTAGCTTGACTAAGTTTTTATGTGCTCGCGATTGTAGTTTGTGGTCGACGCTAACTTGTAGTTTGTATAATGCTCTTGATGGCATCCTTGTCAAGACCAATTGGATATGATCCAAATCCTTCATTGGTGTTTATCCCACAATTTCATCCATTTGCAGCATGCTAGGCTTTATATAGACCATGGAATGTGCGTGTGGTATCAGAAGAACTGGGTCGCGTTCTTCTACCTCCACCCTTTTTTTGGTCTGTGTGGTCAATGGTTCTATGCCCCTACTACTACTCATGATCTGGGATTCTCTGAATTTCTTAAGGAGCTGTCCCATTTATGTCATTTCCTTCTACAGTTTATCCCTATGGTACATGACATGATCGAAATCCTCTGTGAGGCAGTCTTGGACCATCCTAGCAATCATTTCTACATCATCCTCTGTGATTGTGTAGTCTGGTGGTGGTTGTTGTGCCTTTGTTTTCTTGTGCGCGCATGCGTCCTGTACCATTGGTCTCTTAGTTCCCCTTGGTTCCTGTGTGATGGGGTCCGATGCATTTTCCTATGCTCCCTCAGCTAGTTTCCTCTGTCCATTGATCGGCTGGGTGGTTTCTGTCCTCCCCTTCTGGGTCCCTGGATTCTTTGAGCTGTCGTCTACCTGAGTCAACTTGGTTTGGCCTGTTCTACATTTCTTGGGTACTGGAATTTGTGGAGGCTGTGTTTCCACCTGCGCAGCCACTCCTTCTGTTATTTGTCCCGGTACTTCTCTGGGTATGGTTGGAATCCTCCATTCATCAGTCCATTCGTTGATGACCATGTCAATATCTCCCTCAGTGATGGAGTAGCGCATCTGTAGCCACTGTTTATTCGGATCCTGCCTTGGATATATCCACATGGCTTGTCGCCTAGCCCAGAAATTGGCGATGCCCCCGTATCATGCGACAACCTCTGGTGTTATTCTCCATGCTCGGTTGATGGCTTCCTGTATCTCCCATAGGTAAGTTTCGAATACGATTCCATTTCCCTTCTTATGCTTGGCTAGTGGCGTGGATCTTAGGACGCAATATCTTGCTCCTGGCTGTGGTGTGGTACAAAAGATAGTGTATTTTGGATCTTGCCATCCCATGAAATCTCTGAGAGTGATCAAAATGAGTAATGAAATTTTGTAACTACGTCCTATGCATCTTTGCAGTCTACTTGGAATAAGTTTGATAGGTATGGCGACCAAATCATGGAGGTGCCTTCTACACACTGAGCTACAACAACAATAACTCATGCCGATACTTCGTCTTTGCGGCATTTTCTTAGCAGTTTGTAGGCTAAGATATTTGTGCCCAATTGTGTCGCGGCATTATTGATCCGTTTGATTATAATGCCTCTCGTTTCCCTGTCGGTGCCATATTTCTTCTTCATCTCTTCTGCCAATGATTTTTCCTTGGACTTATCATCCAGAATCAGTGCAGGATCCATAGCCCCGGTGGTTAGGCCTGTTATCTGCATGATAAGTTCGACAGTTATGGGGACGGGTTTGTCTAGCCATAAATCCCCTCCATGCGTCACTGCTAACAGTTTCTTGATGCATTCCAATGCATATTGGCCTCTGCCAAAGTGTGGTATCTTCATCAATCCTAGAATTCTTGTTATGTCCAGTCCAGCTACCCACTGGTGTGGCTGAGTGATGGTTTCTCCGAGTTGGTTCACAACTACTTTCTGCATGAAGATGTGTGGTGCAAGCTCTGGATATTTGGTTTCTTCTACTACGTCATGGTTGAAATACTTGAGCTTCCTGAAGTGACCTAATAGTTGTGGGTCCACCTGTACTTCCTATGGTATGCGAGGTAGCACAATCTCTGCATCCGGTTTCTTTTGAGGTGAGCTCGATATCTGAACTCAGTCCTCCTGGTGTGTTGGCTGGCTCGAAGTTCCATCAACTCCTGGTTGTTCTCTTGTCATCCACTTTGGCCACGCCTAGGTAGTTCCAGCAGTCTCCTCGGATGGGTGACCTAAGCCGGGTGCTTGCATCTCGTCTAGTTGCTCCTCTGCTCCCAGATGTTGTGCTGTTCCGTTCACTTCCACAGTTGCTTCAGTATGTTCCGATGGTATTTCCTAGTGGGTTTATTCTTCTTTGTTCTAGGGCTTGTGCACCGCTACTGGTGTATCCTGTTCCATGGACTCTGTCTGTGGTTGCAGAATCTCCTCTAGTATGGGTGTGGACTCTACTGGGATTTCCTATGGCGACAGGATTTCATCAATATCAACGATCTCAAGTGGCTTCTGTTTGCTTTCTTCCACTAGTCCTCGTGACCTGGTCTGAGCCCTGGTTGATTTGGTTGTCTGGCCTGGTTCTGCGAGCTTCGGTGGTGCCATAATGGTGTCTTTCGAACATTTGCTGAGTTTGAATGGCTTTGGTGCGCTCTGTGGTTTCACTCTATTCGTTCTAGTTGTTGTTGCTCTTTTTCTGTTCTTCTTTCGCGAATAGACTAACTGCTTCTATGCTCGTGTGTTGTATGGGCTCATCATGAATCTTGTCGAGGAAGCTTCCTCCATCATGCGATTAATGCATCATAATTGTGGGTTCAATGCATCCACGAAGGTTTCATACTTTTCATTACACCTCCTCTGTCATCTCAAGTTAGCATGTTTAATGTGTCATCCCATCCGTCCTTGCCTTGATTTAATTCTGTTTCTTGCTGTACTGTCAGCTTGTTTTTGCCGAATTTCCTTTTCCTGCTTGTTTCCTTTTTCGGTATGGTTGTTATCGTTTCCCTCGTTTTTGTTTTGTTTTTTTTTTTGTTTTTTTTACTGTGCGGTGGGTGGTTGACTGTCCTTGTATAGTTTCAGTCGACTCCCATTGATCATTCCTTTGAGGTCTGCACCTGATAGATTTCTTAATTGTACAACTCCTCCGTCTGTAACAAATTTTTCCTCATATGGTCCTAGCCAATGCATTCTGATCTTTCCTGGGTGCTGCAATGATTTATTGTCGTAGAGAAATACTAGATCTCCTTCCTTGAACGTCTTCCTCTTAATGTGGTAGTCATGCCAATCTTTGTCTCTTGCTTTCTGTACTTGTTGGTGGAATCTTGCCAAGATTCAGTATTCCTCCATCGAAAGTAATTGATTCAGTCTTTCCTGTATTGCACCTCGTTCTGTCATGTGTGTGATAGCTGCTACACGTAGACTGGGTATTAAAAATTCTAATGGCGCTACTGCTTCTTGACCATAGACTAGTTTGAATGGTGTGTGTCCTATCAACTTTTTGCATGTGGTTCTATACGCCCATAACATTGCTGGTACCTTGAGGTCCCAATCGTCCCTGTTGACGTTACATATCTTTGTCAAGGTGTTCTCTAGAATTTTGTTGAAGGCTTCTACCGTGCCAATTGCCTGTGGATGATACGATGCGCTTTTTTGGTGATGAAATTCAAACTCTTCAAGCATCGCTTAGATGTTGTTGTTTATGAAGTGTGTTCCTTGGCCTCTCATCAAAATTCGTGGGCACCCAAATCTAGTAATTACCTATTCAAATAGAAAGTGTGTAGTTGTCTCTGTGCTGCAATATTTTACTAGTGCGGCTTCTGCCCATCTCGTTAGGTATTTCGTCACGGTGATAATATATCTTACCCCCGTTCTTTTGGCTGGTGGGCTAATGGGTCCCACAAAGTCTATCGCCCATTTTTCAAATGCCTGGAGTGTCACTTGCGATTGTAGTGGCATCTTGTCCCTTCTGTTGGTTTTGCCTACCCTTTGATAGATATCACATTGCTGACAGTACTCTTTCGAGTCTCTGTGGATCTTTGGCCACCATAATCCTGTGCGTAGTACCTTCTGCGCGATATCTTTTCCTGCATAATTCCCTCCTGCTATTCCCTCGTGGGATTCTGCTAAAATTCTTGGTCGTTCATGGTCTAGTACGTATCTCCGTAAGATGCTATCTGCGCTCATCTTGTATATATGTCTCGCGATCAATTGATAGTTAGTTGTGCAAGCTACCAGTTTCTTCTTCTGTGCAGTGGTATATTCTTTCTGTGCAATACATGTGCTCAAGTACTGGATGATCTCAGTAATTGTCAACAATCTGTACTGAGAAAAGCTGTGCATCTGGAAAGTTGTCTTCTAAGTTCATTGGTTCCTCTCCATTTGTGACCCTTGATAGGTGGTTAGGTCCTGCATTCATTTTTCCCAGTTAAACTATTACCTCAAAGTCGAATTCTTGAAATAGTAATAACCATCGACATATTCTCCCCCCCAACACTATCTTGTTGACTAGGTATTTAAGGGCTGAGTGATATGTAAACATATTAAAGTGTTTTCTCAATAGGTAATGTCTGTATTTATGTAGTGCATAAACCATTGCTAGGCATTCTCTTTTTGTCGTGTTATAATTTTGTTATGAATCTGATAATTTTCTGCTTGCGAATGCTATCAGGTGATCCAAGTCTCATGCTCCTGGTTGCGCCCAGATAGCTCCAAGTGCTATCACTGATGCATCTACATGTACATGGAATGTCTTCTCTGAATCTAGAAATACCAATATTGGTGCGGTGACCATATTTTCCTTCAGGGTATCCAGACCGTGTTGGCACTCATCGTTCCATTGATACTTTGTATCCTTCCTTAACAGTTTTTCCATTGGCATTGTAATCTGCATGTAGCCTTTGATGAATTTCCTGTAATATCCTGTATGTCCTAGCATTGGTCTTAGTTGGCAGACTGTTTTTTGTGCTGGTAGGTTAACAATGACTGCGATTTTGGCTAGATCCACTAACAAACCCTGTTTTCATACTATGTGTCCCAATAGTATCCCAAATGGTGTTCCAAATATGCATTTCTTGATATCCAGTGATATCTGGCACTGTCTGCATCGTTCTAACATCAGTCGTAAAACTTCCACGTGGTCTTTTATTAAGCTATACACTGTCCAATCATCCAGGTATACTTCGAGGAATTGATGGATGAATTCCTTAAATGCTACGATGAACACTCTAGAAAATATTGGAGGTGCATTCTTCAGTCCGAATGGCATGATTGTATACTGATAAGATCCCCATTCTGTTGCGAATGTGGTCTTGTGTCTATCCTCCTGTGCGATCTTAATCTGATGATATTCTGAGAATCCATCAGTGAATGAGTAGGTTTCGTTGCCTCCTAAGTTCTTGAGTACTTCGTCTGTGAATGGTGTGGGGAATGGGTCATGTAGGCATGCATCGTTCAACTTCCTCAAGTCGACGCATATCCTGATCCCTCTTCCATGTTTCTTGTCTTGTACTACCATCGAGCTTATCCATTCTGATTATTCGACTAGTTCGATGATGCTAGCCTCGATCATCCTGTCAATCTCATCTTTAAATTTCTGTTTATATATGGGGTTCAATCTGTATGGTCATTGTTTAATGGGTCTCGCATCAGGTTTGAGTGGTATATTCGTTTCTCCCAATTCTCTGGCTATGCCTTTCATCTCTGTAAAGGTTGTGGGAAAAAGGTCATTGTATTCGCACAACAATTCTGTGATACTTTCTAGTGTCTATTCGTCCCAGTAATCTCCCATGCTGACCATTTTGGGCTACTTGGCGGTCCCTATGTTAACCTTATTTATCTTGATTGGTGCATAGATGACCTCTCACTCTAAGGGTGGTCCTTCCACATCTCTCTCGCCTTCGACTTCGTTGATCTGAATATCACGCAGATCATTTTCATTCGATGCTTCCTCTTGTACGTGGTAGCATGACAGTAGATCCTTGACCATCTACTTATTTTGCTGTTGTACCTCTATATTAGCTTCTACTTTTGGTTCTTTAATGAATATGACGTCTATGATCCGTTTCAGGGCTGCGTCCATGTTGGGGTTCTCCTGCTCGAATGAGAAAGTGACTGTAAAGTTTTGTTGGAGTGTCGCCCATGTCTTGGTTCCTTTACGCATTTCCTGGTCTGTATACCAATTCGCTGGTATGCCCTCTAGAGTATGAATGAAGTGGTGAGACTATTCCTCCGGTGGCGTCATTTTCCACAGTGTTTTACATGCCTCCAAGTGTTCTGTTGGTGTGCCTAGTCTGTCACATTTCTGTTGTTTGTTACCTATCTGCTCTGCGCTAAACCTTATGCATAGTAATCGCTTACATTGGTACCAATCTGTGATAGTCTCTTTGTGTGCACCCCACCATCTTGCGGGTGTAGCATTTAGTGCTAAATCCAGTGCTAACAATCTCTGGTTTTCTAATACTTCATCTTTATATTGTGTCAAGAAATTTTCCAAATCATTTAGCCCGTGAAAACTGGGTGGTTCTCTAATTTATGTGCCAATCCACCTTACGACGCGGTCTATTCTAGCACACCTTCTCGTGGATACTTCGTGTAGTCTTTGCTGCCAGTTTTCTAACCTGGTGTCTGAGCCTGTTGTACATGAAGTAATGCTCCTCCAATTGAGTACCCCATCGACAGTTGGGTTTATATAGTCCGCATCGCACACAATTGTTCTGTACAATTGGACGAGCTCTTCTAAATCCAGACAAGTGGGTTCTATGAACCTCTCGCTCTCTGATGGGTCGAGTGGGGCTATGACCCTATAGTCCCCCGACTCAAATTTCATTTTTCTAGTTTTTAAGTTAATTATGGCCTAGTTGTCAAATGCCCAATCTAGACCAAGTAGTGCTGGGTAAGGTGTTGTGTCGTCTACTATTTCAATGACTTCAAAGTCTGTCTTAGTTCACACACCATCCAGATCTACCGTCACTCCTTTTAGTCTACCTATGGGTAGGACTCTATGTTGATTTGCTAGCTTTAATTGAACAATTGAGTATCTCAATGTAGGTTCTCCCATGCATTTCCATGTAGCTTTGGGTAGTACATTCACTTCGGATCCTATATCTAGTATAACATCTCCCATATTGAAATCCCCAATGTTAGCATTTAGTCTAAATTCCCTACTTGTTCTTTTTCTTGTATGTAGGTGGTTGACAATTTTCAATTCTGGCTTCTGTTCCGTCTCGCTGCTACATTTTTCTAGGATGTTTTGCAATATTTTGACAGATGAAGGATCACTTAGTATTTTGATGCATGATTGCAAAAAGTATTTGATAGTACTTACTTGTTCCTTGGGTTGTATTCTGTTGGTATGGTCCAGTGATGGCGACATTTCATATTCCGAAGCTTCCTTGCTCTGTTGTGCAGTCGACGCAATGTTCTCCTTCTGGAATTCTTGTTGGGATTCTATAAAGAGCTCCTTCTCCTTGTGCACGTCGAACTTCTTCTTGGGGTCAGTGTTCTTCTTTACCCATTGGTTCTGTGTTGGTTCCTGTAGAACTGTGTCATTTCCTGTTTTCATTCCTCCTTGAGTGACTATGTTGATGTTCCGTCCATCATCCCTTGCTTCGACTAAAATCCACTGAACATTCTGGTTATTTTGATTCCTTTTTTCTTGGATCTTTACAAGTAATGTCAGACATTCCTCCGTATGATGGTCTGATGCACAAAAATACATACAAGTCATTGGTGGCAGTGGGCACTCTCGTGCATAATGTCCTGGTTATTGGCAATTGTGACAAGTGACTGGTCCTCTATTGCATCCAAAACCTCCTTTGGCTCGTCCTGCTCCTCTATAAGTTGTGCGATCACCTCACGACGTGTTATACTGTGGTCCCTGATTATACTGCATGGTATTGTACTGGGGCTATGCCAGTTTGTACTGTGGTTGTGCGTTATTGTACGACTGTGGCACATTATTATACTGTTGTTGCGTGGTGTTGTATGGGGCTGGGGCTTGAGTGAACTATGGTACTGCTTGCCCCGTCATCATTTCTTCCTGTACCCTGTATGCATGTGATGTTCTTTCCCGCATCAGTTCCATATTTCTACAATCTTTGTCATCATGGTCGACTGACTTACAAAAGGTGAAATATGATTTCTTCGGGACTGTTTGGTATTTATGCATCATCGTGCAATGGTAAGGGTCGTGACCCAGTTTATTTCATATTTCGCACCATAATCCTCCCTGTGGTAGTGGGTTTGGCATCCCTGTCTCCATATACTGTGTGAATGTTGGGCATTCATTCTTATGGTGTCCTTCTGTCCTGCAGGTAGTGCACCAAACGACTTCGCGTTTGTCCTTATTCTTATTTTGGTTCAGCTAGAATGTTAAGTTCTTCAGATCCTCCTTCAGTTCTTCGATAACCGGGTCCATCTGCTGGTACTGATTCTCTTCCAATTGCAAGGCTGCCTGCAGAGCCTCTTCCTACGTTTGAAACTTCTGTTGTCATAATGGATATTTTAAGTGTGAAAGTAGTGAGTTGACAAACAAGTGTCGATGTTGCATATCGGTCATAAGGTATTTTAACTTTCCTTTTAATCGCTTCAATCTTTGATCAATCTGCCATACCGATTCTCCTGGTTTCTATCTTATTTCAATCATCTCATTCATGTATTGATCCTCTAAGCTCAGCTTCTAGAACTCATTTATCAATAGTTTCTTAATGTCGGCCAGTGTCCTTGTCATTCCAGGAACATTGTTTGTGTCTAGACTCATGTACCAGTCTAGTGCTCAGTCTCTTAGCGTGATCGCTAGCTATGCGAGTTTGGTGTCTTCATCAGTGATCTATTTCGCTTCCCAGATCTTTGCGAAAATGAACATATGCTTCTCAGGGTATTTTGTCGCTTCTCTTCGAAACTTTGGTAATCTGATAGTAGGATTATGTCCTGCCATTCCAAATAATGAGCTACTCCCTCCTCCACGCGGTGTAGATACTTGACTAAGGTTGCCTGAACTGGCTCCTCCAATTGTTTCTCCTTGTGTAGATGTACTTACTGCTGTCAGACTTCCTCCAAACTTTGGTTGTCTAAACGGTGGTGTTCTCTTTGGTGTATTGGTCACACATGGGTTTATGGGTTCCACACTGACATTAATCTGAAAGGGATGGATGCCTTCTCCTCCTACTCTTGGGCCTCTTGTTTTCCTCTCATATGTGGCACGCATGATTTCCTCAATTTGCTCCACAGCTCGGAGATCCTCTACCTCTTCTTCATCGCTTTCGAATCCCTCCCTCTCGGCTATGACTCTCTTCTTGGTATTCACCTTATATTGGTAGGGTGCTCCGCTACGCATTATTCCTGATGACGCCAAGATCCACCGAAGTTGGTCATCATCCATCAAATCGGGTCCAAGGGTTCCTCCTCTTTCTTCTCTTTATTCTTTCCTCCTTCCATTCCTCCTTTCTCTATCAGTGCTTCCCCCCTTCCCCCATGCACGCAAGGAAGTCTAGCTGTCTGATTCCATTTTCATTACACTTTTTTTATATAGAAATATATTGATAGAAGTATACAATGATCGAATGTACCTTCCTCTAGGTCCTCGTAGGAACTCTTGCTTGGCCGTGCTGTATGATTTTTCTGTGTCTACCACAAATTCTGTGATAAATCCTGCTACAATACTGTCAAGCCAAAAGTCGACTGCGCGGGTGAATTTGTTGTTCACCTGCTACAGATGCTGGATCTGTATTGGAGTCTAATCTAGCTGTCGAATCTGGTTCATCATGTGGTTACCCTTTAACCTTAAGATCCACTCCTGTAGTAGGTGCGGAAAATCACAGAAAAAGACTTTGTGTAAATCTATAAATACATATTTATCCAGGTATTTACGTGGTGTGATCCTGGGGTTTCTATTGTCTTTCTGTGCAAACTCTAGCTCTTTAGTTCTCAACCAGCCCTTGATTTCTTCTCTCGTGGGGTTCCAAGGTCTCAACATTCCCTTCTAATGACTCATTTCCCTTTTTTTCTACTCCTTCAGTTATTATTCATTCTATCTCATCTACTCAGTCCTCTCTTGTTCCTCTTAACACGGCAACAAAACCATTTTTTGGTTTACTAATTCCCTTCTCGGGTTGTCTAAGTTATTGACCCAGGGTTCATGTCATTCGGGGTTCCAACAAATCCTCTAAAACTATCAGCCCTCCTGGTAATCCAGAAGGAAACACAGCACCCGGAGGGCACTACACAGTCTTACCCTAGATAGCTTTACATGGGTAGTTGTAAGACTTAGGTGTTTACAGCCTAGGATAGGGTAGAGGATAGGGGTTTCTTGATTAAATCCAAGTACCGTGAGCTATAAGGTAAACTACTTATCCCTTGAAGTCACATACGCATATTTCATAGTTTAATTTCAGCAGAGTATAACCAGATTCATAATGATGTGCTAACTCATTCATCAAGCTTAACCAGTAATTGTTGAAAGAAATAAGAGACATGCATACATTCAACATATTACACGAGTATTACCGCGGTTCACCCCCTCTTGGGCTATGTCCACAAAGATTTGGCTCTTGGCTCTTTTATTATTGCAGTTTTTCATTCCTGGCGCCACGCGCTTACAATTCTCCACAAATCTAGGTAAGATCTTTGTGAGGTGAACTAGATCGCACCAAGCTCTATAGCCTGCAGTCTAATCCTCAGATCTACCCTCCCTCGTATCTTTTTTTCTCAATAACTTACAAAAATCGGTTCATACAACTCAAAATATTAAGGAATTACTAACAACTACTAACAACGAACCCTATATGATACTTTCGTATCTATATTTATACATTTTGGGCTCTTCAACATTTTACATAATATTACCAAAACTTTAACCCTTCTTACGTTAGTTCTTTCTCCCATACGTGTGTTGTTCCTCCTCTAGCTATCACTTTCGTTTGTGCACGCTTTCTTGCATGCGCACGTGTTGTTCTTTTGCCAGTTGTTACTTCAGTTTTCTGCACACTTTCTTTCCCATGATCATTCTTCTTTCCCCTTCGGCCTGGTGCCAACATAGAGTGATAAAACCTCTGACCATGAAAGATCAATGATCTATATCTCCTTTCGGATTTCCTCTGTTCACGACAGATCAACGGTCCAAATTTTCCTTTGGATCCCCCCTCAGAATGATTTTCTTCTTGGAATGCAACCAACTCTTGAATAGTTCCCTATGATGGACGATTAGGATTAGATCTTGCTTTGGTTCCAATTAATAGTCCAGATTTTCCTTTGGAGTCCCTCCTTCAGGTGCATCCCCATCGATTCCACAACTTACTCCAAACGATGCCCTCCGAAGAACGACTAGAATTATTTAATCTCATCGGATCGATGACCAAGATTAAATCTCACCCTTGCTCCGATTAATGGTCCAGATCTCCCCTCAGATTCTCCTTGTCAGAGCCCATCTGCATGGATTACTTCAAATGGAATCCTACAATGAACGATGTAGATATATTATCTCATCAGATCGACGATCGAGCTTTAATTCTGCACCTGCACTGATAAAGGGTCCAAATCTAACTACCATGCCAAATCGACGGTCATGATCCCTCCGAGACCAAGCAAGTGTTTTTCTCAAGCCTAATAGTCCGGTCCAGAACTTAGCCTATTTTTCACGAGGGTTTTCTCTAGTCCATTTCAAGACTTAACGAGTTTTCCAGAGCTCTCACCTTGGTCCAGGTGCACCATTTGCATAAATAGAGAAGGTCACAAAAGCATGTACAATAAGCAGGTTCACGGGTTCATCCCTTGACTTAAACACAATAGGGATTTGAGTTATTTACATACTCAACGACTATTGTAAACTTGTACCCTTCTAGATTCACCCATTATACAATATTATTACAAGCAATTACTCACAATTGTTTTACTAAGACAAAGACTATCTGTATTCAAGGACACCTGACTCTCCAAGTAGAAATATTTCTTTCAAATATGAAAATATCTCCAAAAATACACAGTAAATTCACAATCAGGTATTCATGTCCAAAAATCACCATGCAAAACATTCAACTATACACATACCCAATTCAATGCACATAGATAACTAAATTACTTTTCTATTATATGGGATATGCTAGATTTCAAAGCCCTTGTTTCATTGCATAATCTATGTGGAAGTGACTTTGCATGTAGCATTCAAGATGACATCTCTTTTAGAGATCTATTTTTCCGCTCAACAACTCTGTTTTTCTAGGGAGTATAGGAAACTTTGTGCTGCAACTGAATCCCTGTCTCATGACAGAGATTTTGTATCTCATGGTTGACATACTCTCCCCTGTTATTTGTTTGAAGGACTTTGATTTTCTTTACTGACTATGTCTCAACAAGGGCTTTGAAATCTTTGAAAAGTTGAAAGAACTCTAATTTTTGCCCGAGAAAGAAAATCCATGTGAAGTGTGAGAAATCATCAACAAAAATGAGCACGTACCTTGATTTACTAATTGATGGATGCAGAAAACGGCCTATGAGGTCACTATGAATCAAATCTAAAGGAGAGGAAGCCTTCTGAGTCTTTCCTTTGTTGAATTTCTCTTGAGGGTGTTTTCCAAGAACACATCCCTCACAAATTCCTTTGGAGAAGTGGATGTCAAGTAGACCATCAACCATTTTCTTCTTGCTAGGCTGCTACATATATATGAAATTTAAATTCCCGAACCTATCATACCATATCCTACTGCTTTCATTAGCATGGGTAGGCAGTAAAGCAGAATCTGGTTCAATAAATTCAAAAAATGTGTAGAGTCTAGATTGATGATTTACCTCACGGTAGCAACCATGGAATTGGTTTGCATGTCATAGATATCCACTGCATCAGGTGTGAATATGAATCTCTTTCTGGTTCCAAAGTTTTTCATTTGATACACAGAGAGAAGATTGACGGAAAGTTTGGGAACATGCAACACATTTTTGAAGCTTCCGCTTGTGAGTTCAATTCTTCCTTTGTCGGTGACCTCTACTGGAGAGTTGTCCCCCATCATAATAGGAATGAATTTGCATGCATACAATGAAGAATAGACTTTTGTTTTGGCATCCATGTGGTGTGATGCTTCTGAATCAACGATCCAAGCATCGAGAGAGGAGTTGATGGCAATCAAAGCATGGATAGAATTGTCTTTCTTGGGATTTTGATTTTCTGGCTTCTTCTTCTTGGCACCCTCAGAGATGTGATCTCCAAGGATGTTTTGATGAATTATTTGGGTCATTAGATCTATATTTTTATGCATACATGCAGATTCTGGATGGGATCCTTTATGGAAGTAAGTGCATTTCTCCCCTTTTCTTCCCTTTCCACCTCTGGATCCGGAGGCATTGTTGAAGGGTTTTGAGTACCCTTCCTTATTCGGATTTGCATTTTCTTTCCTTTTGTCCTTGTATTTAGATTTATGATATTGATGACCACTGACATATTGCACAGTAAGTGCATGTTGTTGATTAAGGTTGGTTGTCATTGATGTCAACCCTTGAAGAAAGCCTTGCAACACAAAGGTTTGGGTAATGGACCCAATATTGTTTGATGTAAATATGACTCATTATTACCTTTTCATGGTTGATAAGAAGTAAATATGGATGAACTCCAAAGTGGTCCCCTTATTGTTAAATCCCTCACGGAAAGACGCTTTGCGGAGTAAGAGAACCCATGCTTAATTGTGGAATAATGAGATGAAGGAAAATGAATTTTTCAGGTAAACTATCCTAGATGGATAATGCTTGTCATTCCATTTCCGATGGTATGTGGAATGCCACATAATTCCTCACGGTTATAGAGTTATGGCCATGAGAAGTTGGAGACCCCAGGTTTGGGTAATGGACCCAAGTTTGTTTGACAGATAACGATATGAGTTATGATATATTTCCAGATAATACTATTCTATATGGATAGTACATGTCATTCCATTTCTGGTGGTATGTGAAATGTCACATAACTCCTCATGGTTTGAGATTTATGACCTTACGAAGTTGGAGGACCCTCATATGTCATCTAGAAACCCCAAAAGGTCAAAGTAGTCAAAGTGGTTTAAGATATTTTAAAAGGTAAATAATAAAGTGAAGTAATGAGTGTATTATAGTTCAAAGTGAATACAAATAAATTATTTCAATAATAAATTTAATGGAGAAATTAGAAGTGGGTCAACCGTAAAATAAGGAAAGTGGGGCCAAGTGACCTAGAAGATGTTTTTAAGGAAGCTACTTGGAGAGTATAAATAAGAGACAAGGCTCTCTTATTTTAATCACACTTGAGAATATTGAATATCTATATGTGTCTGAGGTAACCAAGGATATCTAAGCCAAAAATCTGAGGGAAGGTGAAGTAAAAATAAGGCCAAAATGCAAGGAAGGATAAATTCTTTTGATGATGCTTTCTAAGGTACGTTATTTACAGGTCATCTCACCATTTTCGCTATAATTTTTTTTTCTATAATGATTCAGACTGTGAAATTGCTATGCCATTGAGAAAACATATCCAAGTATATGTGGTAAAAAAATCATCTTGTGGGTCATTGTATTTTGGGAGTTACACTTCGTGGAAAATAGGGTTTGTGGCTAGTCCTGAAACTAGACAAAAACATGTGTTTTAGGTAAAAACGTCATAACTTCTTCATAACAGATCCAAATTTAGTGAGACCAAATGTGTTGGTTAGAGTATATTATTTAGTATGTTTTGTAACATTTTCTAACCATTTAAACAAATATTTCGTGCGGGGAATTCTCTACAAGGTCGCTCTCTAGAATAATCCAGAATTCAGCAAAGTATGTCATTTTTTATATAACTCCTTTTCTGAGAGGTTCCAAGTAGTGACACTTGGAGGAATTGAATGAAACAAACTGAATAACATTGTGTATCATTTTCATATCTTTTTACATTACAGGTACAAAGTTATGATTACTTCAAGTTAGGGTTGTTGTCTAATCCAAAACTAGGCATGTGAGACTAAAGAAAAGTTTGATGAAAATGCTAGTCTCTTATTGCTAAAGTTAAGGAAGGTTTGAATAAATGTGATCATATACACTAGGTCTATTACAGAGCTACAAATCATATTTGGATGATGAAATTGATGAGGTCTTTTGGTTTAGGTACATGTTGAGTACATGGTTGAGACAAGTAGTTGATGAGTTGGCACATACATGAGGTGTATAGTTGATGATGTTGGTACATATTGATGAGTAGTTGACACATAATTGGTACATACTTGGTACATGGTTGGATTCACTTGTTTATGGTACAGGTTGATTANGGTTGGTGCATGGTTGATGCACTTGTTTATGGTACAGGTTGATTATAGGTTGAGGTACAGGTTGATGCATGGTTCAGATTTATTGGTACATGTTTATAGTGGTATATCTCACAGTGACATGTTGATAGTGGTTCCAACATTCTACTTCTACTTTAGGGTGGCAAGACGGGGCAAGGATAGGTGGTTGTAGCCACCTTTCGGTTGTAGCCAGAGAACATAGGGTGTTGTAGCCTTCTTCTGGTTGTAGCCATAGAATTGGGAAGTCAGAGCTTCCCTCAAGTTGTAGCTTGAGAAACTAGGGGGTTGGAGCCTCCTTCCAGTTGCAGCTGGAAAACAAAGGAAGTCGGTGCTTCCAATGGATGTAATTCTTCAAGACATATAAGAAAAAACATTTCGTGGTTTTCTCCCGATTTGGGTTTTCACGTAAAACACTGGTGTACTGTGTATGTGTATGTTTGTTCATTTGTTCATTACTTATTTACTCTATAGTTATTGGATGATAATGCTTCATTAATATAACAATTGGATTATATGGTTAAAAAAGATTAGATTTCTCTATTACTGATTCACCCCCCCTCTCAGTAATCCAACAATTGGTATCAGAGTAGGTTCCTTCAGAAATCAGTTTAACCACTCAAAGGTAGATCATGGAGAGTACCAACTCATATTAAAATGGAATACTACAGTTTGATGGACAAAAGTATGATTTTTGGAGCATAAGGATGAGTACATATATACAGGCACAGATTGTAGATGGATACACGGCACCAACAGTTCCACCAACAAATGACAAAGTAGTAAAACTCGGTGAGAATAATTCCAAAGCCACAAATGCGCTTTTGAATGGTCTCAGTGATACGGTATTCACCAAATTTGCACACTATAAATCCACTAAAGAGATTTGGGACAAGCTTCAAAATATTTATGAAGGAGATACAAAAGTCAAAGCAGCAAAGCTTCAAACTTACAGAGGTCAGTTCAAACAACTAAAAATGAAGGAAGATGAAGATATTGTAGCCTACTTCTTACGATTCGATGAAACAGTGAATGCAATCATAGGATTGGGAGAAGACATTGAAGAATCTATAATTGTTCAAAATATACTAAGATATCTTCCTATGAGATTCAACCCTAAGATATCAGCACTAGAAGAAAGATCGGATCTGGACTCAATAAGCATGGATGAACTGCATGGAATCTTCACAACGTATGAAATGAGAACTTAGCAGGGCAATCCAGATGTAAAAGAAGAAGCCTTCAAGGCATCCAAAAGATCAAAGAAAAATAAAAAAGAAGAAGAAGAATATAACAACAGCAGTGACGCCTCGGAAGATGATGAAGAAGTGGCCAACTTCGTCAAAAGACTGAACAAGGAAACCAACGATAGGTATAGAGGTAAGCTCCCTTTAATTTGTTTTAATTGTGATGGTATTGGTCATTTTGCTAACAAATTTCCTCATAAGAAAAAGAGAAATGATGAAGGTTACTCAAAAGGAAAACACACATATAAAGGCAAAAGAACTACAAAGAAAGTTTTCAAGAAAAGATTATACACCAAAGAATACATCTCATCATCAGATAAATATGAAGTCAATGACAATGAGATAGGAAGAGTTCTATTCATGGCAGTAAAAGACTCTGACAAAAAAGACTTTGAAGAAGAATATGAAGAAGCCGAAGAAGAATGCGAAGAAGTCGAAGAAGAAATTGAAGAGGAAGAAGTTGACTATCGAGAAGAATTAATGTGTGCAATAGAAGTTATCAGAAGAGAAAAGAAGAAAAACAAGAAACTACAAGCAGAACTAGAAAAGAAAAATGACACTCGAGAACTAGAACAAATGATCACAAAATTGAAGGTTCAAATAAAAGAAGATAAAATAATTGAAGAAGCACTCAAAGAACAACTAGAAGAAAAAGACAAGATCATTGGAAACTTGGAAGCAGAAGTTGTCATACTAAGAAAGGATATTCAAAAGAAAAATATGCAGAATAGCTTAAAAGTTCTAGATGACATTATCAACAGTCAAAAATCTCATCTTGACAAGTCTGGACTTAGATACAATCAGACAGAAAAGGGATCAAGCTCCAAAACAACAGAGAAATAAACAAATTCAAAGAGCTATGCAGAAACAATCAAAGATGATAGGAAGATATACAAGGAAGATTACACGGACACTCCTCTACCAAGAAGATTCAGATTTTAGAATAAAAAACAAACAGATAGGCCTCAAGAAGAATAAGGATTCATAAGAGCACCTCATTTAAGAAGATCTTCAACTCCCAGGTATCAAAATATATTTTTTGGTTTATGTTATGCTTGTAATAATTTTGGACATAAAGCTGTGAATTGCAGAGCTAACAATAGGAACAATAACAACTTTGAGAGTTATACACAAAGAGATTATTCAAGGAGACCTAGTGACACACAAAGAAGAAGTTACAACAGGTTTGAATCTTTGAGAAATGAAGTGGAATGTTACAAATGCAACAATTTTGGACACATGGCCAATGATTGTAGAATGACAGTCCCTCCTAAATAACCTCAACAGAATAACAACAGTCACAAACAAGAACCTCATAAAACAACATGGATAAGAATGCAAGATCAATATAACAATGAAGAATGCACAATCGCTCTACAAGCTAAGCAGAAGAAACATGGTTGGTATGTTGACAGTGGATTTTCAAAACACATGACAGGTGACAAAGACAAATTTCTTACATTACGAAAAGAACAAAATGGATCAGTCTCCTTCGGAAATGATAATTCATCCAAAATCATTGGAGAACGCACAGTCTGAAATGGGAACAAGAATGAAAAGACACAAAATGTTCTACTGGTAGAAGATATGAAACATAATCTTCTAAGTGTAAGTCAAATGTGTGACCAAGGTCATAAACTTACTTTCGATTCAGAAAAGTGTGAGATAAGAAAATAAGGTTCAGGGAAATTGATCGGTACAGCTGCAAGAACTTCAAACAACATATATGTGTTAAGTGAAATTAGAAATGAAAAGTGTTGTCTAGGAAAGGAAGATGAAATTTGGCTATGGCATAGAAGAATGGGTCACATGCATTTTTATAAGCTTATCAAAGTCAGCAAAAGAGAAGTAGTTAGAGAAATGCCCCGGATCACGAAACCAACCAACACTTTATGCAAGCATTGTCAACAAGGAAANGGACCAACTACAACAAAGGGCTTAAAAGGTGAAAAACACTTTATTTTATTATTTGATGATTATACAAGAATGACTACAGTTTGCTTTCTTAAGAACACGTCAGAAGCTTTTGAAAACTTCAAGATCTACAAGGAAATGGTTGAAAATGAGATGGATTCAAGAATCAAATGTTTGAGATATGATAATGGAGGAGAGTTCACTTCAAAGGAATTTATGGACTACTGTAGCAATCATGGAATAAAAAGACAATTCTCCGTTGCTAGGACACCTTAACAGAATGGAGTTGTTGAAAGAAAGAACAAGACAATACAAGAAATGGCTAGAACAATGCTAATGGATTCCAAATTGACAAATATATTTTGGACACAGGCAATGCATACAACAATTCACATTCAAAACAGAGTAATGCTAAAAAACAACACTGATAAAACTCCCTACGAGCTATGGAAAGGAAGACCAACAAATGTGA
>JASDQU010436580.1:60730-71877 GCA_032191745.1 Picea mariana
GATTAAGTCATGGCCATTGGATTAAGCAATGAAGGATGAGTGTAAGGATTAACGCTAACCATTGATCTAATTTCGAGATGTAATGTGAATCATCCGATTTGTTCGATGATATCGTATTCGAGAGATTTAAAATGTTGGAAGTCATGAAGACCCGAAGAGAGAAGACCCGAAGTCCCAACAATCATCCATTTCAGGAGATTGAATCATGACCGTTGAATCGATAAACACTCAAGCACTCATCTCGCCTAATGTGAGGTCACCGCTGTTGGTAATATAGTCAAGAGATTTAAAAGGGCATAATGTATGGGTCACTTAAATTTTTAATCCTGTGGTTCTACACCATTGATCATATGAGCTGGTTTGAAGGAAGCGTTGATCTCTGTTATCACAGAGATGAATGAAATCGATCCATGAATATGATCGATTTGTGAAAGGAAGGGGGATGCCAGGTGTAACGTTGAAGACCCGGACTGATGATCTGGTGGTCCCAAAAGTCATTGTAAATGAACAAGTTAGTTATAACTTGTTGCACAAGTCGGATCAATAACTTAAACAAGCTTTGAGCATAAACAAGTATAAATACAACCATGATTGGTTCACTTGAAACAATGCTTGTGGATGAGGCATGGCTTGTGAAGTGAAGAGGCGGATCTGGACCTAAGTTCCGTGTGAATTTAAGGGAATATGTAGAAGTGAAGAAGGGTGAAGAAATCAGAGGAAAGATAAAGTGAAGAAGGTGCAAATTTCAGAGAGAAGATGAAATGCAGTGATGAGTTTTTATGGTATACCTCTGATCATGAGATAGAGATGATTCTATAATGGATCATTGTTACTGGAGTTGAATGAACTCTAGTTGGATGGGTTGTGTTCTATCAACAAGCTGGGTCTTGCTTGAGAGCTGGTGCTCTCCAAGGAGTTGGTGCTCCTTACTTCAGTTGGTGCTGAAACAAATTAGTTGGTGTTGGGAAAATCCTTTTTCAAATATATTCATATAAATTTTATACAAACATCTGGTATCTTCTGTGTTCATTGTAATTATGATTTGATTGTTCTTAATTYGTTCAAATATGTTTTAACTGCTAACTTGTAAGAAGAAGAAAAATTTAGAATAGTCCACACACTAATTCACCCCCCCCCCCCTCTTAGTGTGGGTGGTGTGTTCAAAAATTGGTATCAGAGCAGGGTTCCTTCAAACACATTTTAAACACTGGAAGGTAGATCTTAAAGAAATGGGTGGACAGATGGCTCTCTCCGCAATTGAATCTCCCTTATTTGATGGAACATATTATTCCTCATGGAGAGAAAATATGAAACAATTTTTGAAGTCAAAAGGATCTGAAGTTTGGAATTCAGTAGTAAGAAATCCCTAAGAATTAACTACATCAAAGAATCTATCCAATATTACAGTCCAAAGAAGAGAAAGGAAGAACAATGAAGTGGCATTGAAGATTCTTCTCAATGTATTATCAGATACAGTCAAGGAAAGCACAGGAATATGCAAATCTACCAAGGACATATGGCTAAAGTTAGAAAATATGTATCAAATCAAAGGTGAAGACATAGAAGACATTCTTATCAAGGAAGAAGATGAAGACTCAACCATCAATAAAGGTAAGGACTCTCCAAAATATTTTGATTGCAATAACAATGATATTGAATCCTCCCCTGCAAGTAAAGAAGAAGACTCAACTATCTTCATGACTACACTAAATAATTTCTTGAAAAGAGTCAAAAACATGTATTGGAAATAAAGGAAATACTCAAGAACAATGAAAACATATATATGAGTAGGACAATCAGTTAGAAGAGAAAGAAGAGGAGATCGAGAAGCTGAAGAAAGAAATTAGTCAAGTAACAAAAAAGGAGAAGGAAGGTGATGAGCTTAGCAATTAGAGGCATATGCTAAAACTAAAAGAAAAGCTCAAAKAAAATGAATAAATCATATGTGAGAAAAAGATTCAGTTAGAAAGAAAAGAAGAAGAGATCAAAAGATTGAAAACAAAAGTTGTTGATCTAACAAAAGAAAAGAGAGAGGAAATCGAGAGACTGAAAAACGAAATCAGTGAAGCAAAATAAGAAAAGAAGGAAGATGAAGAACCAAGAAAAAACCTTGCATATCTAAAAGAAATAAGGGAAATCTATGTCAATATTAAAATCCAACTTGAAGAAGCCAAAAGGAGAGACGAGGTAGTAAGGAACCAGYTGGACAAAAAGGAAGAATCATGTCATGAGCTGGAAGCAGAGGTTGTGAGTCTTAGAAAGAAAGTTGAGAAGTCAAATACCCAAATCAAGTTCTTGAATATCTCCATGACCCTGGATGAGATCTTTGATAGTCAGAGATCACCAAATGACAAATCTGGCCTTAGATACAATAATGAAGAGATTAGTACTCTTAAGAAATCTGATGTAGGTCCTTCATTTGTAAAAGGTGAAAACAGGYCTGACACAAGTCCTTCACTTGTAAAGSATGAAAATAGTTCTGACACAAGTCCTTCATTTGCAAAGGATGAAGACAGGTCTGACACAACTCCTTCATTTACAAAAAGTGAAAGCATGTATGACTCAGGTTCTTCACGTTCAAGACATAAAAGAAACACTACAAAATTTAGAATATCATATCAAGGAAGACATCCAAAAGCCTCTCATACACCTCAAAGCAATGGTAGAAGAGAGACACCTTCATGGATGAATCAAAAAAGGTATGAGAGTGTTTTTAATAGTTATTGTTTTTCTTGTAATGAATATGGTCATAAAGCCTTGGATTGTAAGAATCATGGAAGAATACAAGTTGGTAGGTTCAACAACAATATAATATGTTGGAACTGCAATCATGTTGGACATATTGCTGCACATTGTTACACTATGAGATGCTATAGTTGTGGTGGATATGGTCACAAAGCCTATAACTGTTGGAACTCAAGAAAACAATCAATGAGAAATGCATCATACAGGACGACAAAAGGAGTAAATGAAACATGGAAGAAAAAAGAAGCTGCAGTAATAGATGATTAGAGAACAAATCTCAAGAAACCAGGACACTCATAGATGTGGATAGCAAAGACTGAAAAAATGAACAGGAGTGAAGTTGATTGTTGCAAAAATAATGCYAGTCATTTGAAAAGCATAGTATAAAGTTGTCTCAGACAAATTTAGAGAAATGTACAGTATAAAAAAAAAGGGCATCTTGGATAAAAATAGATACATCTGGTTAGAAACCGATGAGAATCAATGAGCAAATCCAAGAGTTGTTTGAATAAGATGAGCTACGATTGTGCAGTGTTCCAGTAKGACAAYGACATCCGCAAAAGCATCATTCTGATGTACAAAATGAGGTACATGACATCCTATAGAGATAGCAAGAGGAGAAACCCTGTCAGAAAATGATGCCCTTTTAGAAACAAAGGGGGAGAATAGTCAGTAAAAACTCAAGGGAAGTTTTGGTTAGAAAAATAAGAAAGTAATTAGATTAAGTTTTGAAAAGACTCGATCAATACACAAATTGGTATCAAGAAGACTACTCATTTGAAACACAAAAATACCAATCAACTGAGATAAGAAGTTAGTAAATTAACAGGGGAAGAAAACCTTGTCAGGAAGAGCTACCTTTTTAGAAACAAAGGGGGAGAGTAGTTAGAAGTAGAGAGAGATCATATTGACAGGGAGAGTCATTAAGTTATGGCAGGCAGAACTTAATTGCAAGAAGTGCTACTCAAGCTCAGTTTCTATTCAATAACATACGAAGCTTTACAACAGGAGGAAAAACCCTTTTCCATTGATGTCAAAGGGGGAGATAAACTTCATAAAAGGAAAACTTTATAAGAGGAAAGCATCATCAAAGGGGGAGTTTTGTATATGAAGTTAAGTGGGTTGCCCTTAATGACAAAGGGGGAGATTGTTGGATATATTGTCATTGATGTCAACAGTCGATGTGATGATTTGTTGTTAATTATGAATTACCATAGATGAGATTATCATTGATGTCAACGGTACATCAGTTTGCAGAAGATGTCATATCATTTTGCAGAAGATGTCAAACAGTATGAAGATTGAAGCTCAGAAGGAAAAGCGCATTTCATAGTATATCATAAGAAATGAACAATATGAAGAAATTTGTGATTATTGTTGATCATGATAGGATCAACAATGTTCCTATGATTAAATTTCAAGAGGGTTAGCGAATGAAGATCAAATCTCGAAAGAGATGGCGCAATGAATTTTAGAAGAAACGTTGGACGACTAGTCAAACATCATATAATGACTATTGTCAAACATAGATTAAATCTCAGGAGAGTTAACAAATGAAGATCAAAAGCTCAGAAGAGATGGCGCGATAAAACACAGATCAAATCAAGACCGTCAGATCTGCAAGCTAGATCAACGGGATGGATGAATTGCGGGGAGAAAAAGCATAACTAAACTACTCGCCAGTTACAATCCCACAATCTGTCTAGACTGTCAGATCTCATAGCTTCAAATATATACAACTACGATTGATCCAACAAACAATGAGTTTAATTCTGATTAAATCATGACCGTTGGATGCGCAATCGCCAAATCTACGATAGGGATGAATTGCAGAGATTGAAAGGAGAATTAAATGTCACGCTTGTTCCAATCCCACAATTAGTCAAGACTGTCCAATCTTATAGCTTCGAAGATCAACGATTGTGGTTGACTCTCTAATAGCACACATCTTCCCATTGCGGAGTTGGGTGATGAATTAAAACACTCGCAGATTATGGTTGCGCAATCATTCTTGATCATGGATCTGCTTCAAGAATATTCACAACCATTGGATCACTTTTGAGTGGAAGGACAGGTTAAGCAAGAAAAATGATTGAGAATTCGATTATGCGAATTCCCATCAGCTGTCAGATCACTTTTGTGTGGAAGGACAGGATAAGCGGGGCAAAATGACTGAGAATTCGATTATGCAAATTCCCATCAATTGTCGGATCACTTTTGAGTGGAAGGAAAGGATAAGCTAGCAGAGTTGCAATGCTAACAGATCAAGCCATTGATCTAATATCTGGATCGACGAACAACATTTAGTTCAGGTTTAAAGTCGTGAGGAGGTTACGCTCCAGAATGTTTGAGATGTGAAATACCCGAAGCCCAGAAATACGAAATGAAAAAGGATCATCGGATTTGGAGGACAAACGAGGACCGTTGGATCAAGGTTGTTGGTCAGCAGACCACGTCAACAAAAGGGTATATGGCAGAACACATTAGTAAGGACACTCAACAGACCTCGTCGACAAACCATGTCAGTAGACGACATCAATAAATACACATGGCATAATCAGATGATGACAAGTGTCAAGAGGAAATTGGCTTGTGCCATGTCAACAAGTGACGTAAGCAAGTTACGTCACTCCGGGTGAATTACTTCGGGAGTTTCAAATGTCAAAAGTCACGAAGTCCCAAAGGACTAAGTTCCAAAGTAAATATCAACCATCGATCTGAGATAACCTTCGGATACTATCCTGACCGTTAGATCAAGGAGATGAACAAGTGTCACATCGAAAGATCTACATCGATGTAAGAAAGAAACTGCAACAGACCACGTTAGTATTCTATGTCAGCAAGGACACGTGGCACAGTGAGAGAACGAAAAGTGTCAAGTTGAAATCAACATTTCAGGGCACGTGCAAATCATGAATCTGAGTGACACATGGTAGCTGATCGGCTCATGACACATCATCAAGTGACGCAAGTGAGTTACGTCACTCCGAGAGTTTTGCTTCGAGAGTTTCACCACCAGTACTCACCCAAAGTCCCAAAGTCTCAAATGCTAAAGACCCAAAGTCCTGAAGTCTCAAATGCTAAAGACCCAAAGTCCTGAAGTCTCAAATGCTAAAGACCCAAAGTGGGCACGAGACGTCCGATCTGAATATCACTTCGAGAGCATTCTCATCCATTGATCTACAACAGTGGAAGGATAGTGTAATTGAAAATGTTAACCGACAATAAGCGGTCTCCACCGTATTATGACTGACTTAGCAGGTGAGCACTCTGGAGGAAAGAACAGGTTGAGATTTGAAATCTCTGAAGTCCGGAGACCCAAGGAGATCTCGACCGTTAATTCGAGAGGGAACGCGTCAGTGGCTTTTCAGCTCTGGAATATTGACGTACGGAGGAAAGCAGGGGTTGAGACTCGAAATCTCCAAAGTCCGGAGACCCGAAGGAGATATCAACCGTCGATCTAATGTCGGGTGTACTATCAACCGTTGATCAAAATACAGTGGAAGGATAGCATAAGCATAATAGAAAAAGTCATGGAGTAAAAGGTGACCATACATCTCATTGCTTGATTAAGTCCTGGTCCTTGGATTAAGCAATGAAGGATGAGTGTAAGGATTAATGCTAACCATTGATATGGTTCTGAGATGTAATGTGAACCGTCTGATCTATTTGGCGATATCGTATTTGAGAGATTTGAAATGTTGGAAGTCACAAAGACCCGAAGTCCCGAAATTGTCCATTTCAGGAGATTGAATCGATAAACGCTCAATCACTCATCTCGCCTAATGTGAGGTCACCGTCGTTGGTCATATGGTCAAGAGATTTAAAATGGAAAAATGTATGGGTCACTTAAATTGTTAAGCCTGTGGTTCTACGCCATTGATCATATGAACTAGTTTGAAGGAAGCATTGATCTCTGTTATCACAGAGATGAAGGAAATCGATCCAGGACTGTGATCGATTTGTGAAAGGAAAGGGGATGCTAGGTGTAACGTTGAAGACCCAGATTGATGATCTGGTGGTCCCAAAAGTCATTGTAAATGAACAAGTTAGATATAACTTGTTGCACAAGTTGGCTCAATAACTTATACAAGTATAAATACAACCATGATTGGTTCACTTGAAACAATGCTTGTGTATGAGGCGTGGCTTGTGAAGTGAAGAGGCGGATCTGTTCCTGAGGTCTGTGTGAATATAAGAGAAGATGTAGAAGTGAAGAAGGGTGATGAAATTAGAGGAAAGATAAAGCAAAGAAGGTGCTAATTTCAGAGAGAAGATGAAATGCGATGATGAGCGTTTATGGTATACCTCTGATCATGAGATAGATTTGATTCTATAATGGATCACTACTACTGGAGTTGAATGAACTCTAGTTGGATAGACTGTGTTCTATCAACAAGTTGGGTCTTGCAACAAGCCAGGTCTTGCAGCAAGCTGGGTCTTGCTTAAGAGTTGGTTCTCTTCGAGGAGTTGGTGCTCCTTACTTCAGTTGGTGATGAAACAAATTAGTTGGTGCTGGGAAAATACTCTTTCACATATATTCATATAAATTATATACAAACATCTGGTGTTAAAAATGTTGTACACCATTTTTTTTTTAAATTAAGTTTTTTCATACAATTATTTGTCCTTAATTAAGTTATGGTTCCATACTTTTTAAATATAATGGAAAATATCATTTTTAACTCATTTTTTTACCTTTACTTCAATACATAGAAAATAATTGTAGTTAAATAACACTATTTTTAAATATTTAGCAAAAAAATACAATTCAGATTTTTTTGATCAATTAAAAACTAAAAATAATAATAAGTCAAACAGAATTGAAATTAAAAAAAAAAAACATTTTAAAAACAAATTTATATACCATTGAAGAAAAACCTAAAAAACTAAAGAGGAAAAGAAATATAAAGTAAGAGAAAATGAGAAAAAATTAAGAAAAAAGGTAAAAAAAATATCCCCCCCAAAAATTAAAAAACTTATATATAAAAACCCCAAATTAAAAAACCTAAAATAAAATTTTTAATACAAAATTTTTAAAAAATTTAACAAAAATAAGTTAAAACACCTTAAAATTACAACAAAACAATTAAAATTTATATAAAAAAACTTTAAAATAAAATTTAAACAAAAACAAGTTCATAAATATCTAACAAAAAATTCAAATTTATATAACAACATATATGACATATAACATATATGTTATATGTAACATTATAACATATATTTAGCATCACGTTAGCCCCCCTAAGGGTCTGGTCCAGGTCTCGTGGGTGTCCACGTGACCTGGGCTAGGCTCGTCCCATGAGCGGCCACGAGACCTGGGCCAGGCCCGTGGGGGGGGTGGGTGTGATGCCTCGACATCATGCCAGCCCCCTTGCGGGCCTGGCCCAAGTCTCGTGGGTGACCATGGAACCTTGGCCAAGCCCGTGAGGAATGATATATAACATATATGTTATATATATTTTTAACTAAAATGATTATTTTTTATTTTTTTATTTAAGTATCAGTTGGGCTGAGGCCAAATCAACCAACATTACAAGGAAACAACATCCTGCTTATCGAAAATACAACATGTCCCTTTCTTATAAAGATAGGGGATGAGGAAAAGCCAATCCTACGTGATGGGAATCCACAAGGGTGCTTCCTCATTTTTGTTGATTGCTCCTAGAGGCAATAGACAACCCATGTTTGCCTTTGCGTCTGCTTCCTTGTTCGATCCACACAGGATGTGGAAAAAGAGTGAGGAGGAGAAATCTTACAACATGTACCGCAACCTTTGCAAAGTTTTTTTGAGCGCTCGATTGTTGAAGTGGTCGTTCAAGTTTAAAATATTTATCAGAATTTTGGAGTCTCCAAAAACTTGTATTTCTTTATTGTCATTTCCATGTGCTATCTGACAAGATTTTAGTAGCCCTAGAATTTCAGCATGATTATTAGTTCTTTGACCTAATCCCCAACTGAAGCTATCTTTTCGAGATCCAACCGAGGAGTAAATCACTCCGCATGCTCCTACATTCCTTGGGTTTCCTTTGGAAGCTCCGTCGAAAAAAATCAAAGCTTTGCCTTTATTCCTCCACCATGCTTGAAAAAATGCATCCGTGTCTCGCAATCACCACCCTGGAGTGATGGAGGGACGAACAATGGATTTTTTTCTCTCCCAGAAAGTAAAGGTTCCTATCCATTTCTTTTCTTCAGGGAGGAGAGTATTTTCATTCTTGAAGGATTGATTAGCCATTGTTGTTGATTAAGGTTGGTTGTCATTGATGTCAACCCTTGAAGAAAGCCCCGTAGCACAAAGGTTTGGGTAATGGACCCAATATTGTTTGATGTAAATATGACTCATTATTGTTTTATCATGGTTGATAAGAAGTAAATATGGATGAACTCCAAAGTGGTCCCCTTATGGTGAAATCCCTCACGGGAAGACGCTTTGTGGAGTAAGAGAACCCATGCTTAATTGTGGAATAATGAGATGAAGTAAAGTGAATTTTTCAGGGAAAATATCCTAGATGGATAGTGTTTGTCATGTCATTTCTGTGGTATGTGGAACACCACATAATTCTTCACAGTTAGAGAGTTACGGCCATGAGAAGTTGGAGACCCCAGGTTTGGGTAATGGACCCAAGTTTGTTTGATGGGTAACGTTATGAGTTATGATATATTTTTAGATAACACTATTCTATATGGATATTACATGTCATTCCATTTCTGGTGGTATGTAGAACGTCACATAACTCCTCACGGTTTGAGAGTTATGGCCTTACGAAGTTGGAGGACCCTCGTATGTCATCTAGAAGCCCCAAAAGGTCAAAGTAATCAAAGTAGTTTAATAGATTTTAAAAGGTAAATAATAAAGTGAAGTGATGAGTGTATTATAATTCAAATTGAATACAAAATAAATTATTTCAATAATAAATTTAATGGAGAAATTAAAAGTGGACCAACCCTAAAATAAGGAAAGTGGGTCAAGTGACCTAGAAGATGTTTTTAAGGAAGCTACTTGGAGAGTATAAATAAGAGGTAAGGCTCTCTCATTTGAATCACACTTGAGCATATTGAATATCTATTGGTGTATGAGGTAACCAAAGGATATCTAAGCCGAAATTATGAGGAAAGTGAAGAAAAGAAGGCCGAAATGCAAGGAAGGATAAATTCTTTTGATGGTGCTTTTTAAGGTATGTTATTTATAGGTCATCTCACCATTTTCGCTATAAATTTTTTTCTATATTGATTCAGATCCTGAAATTTCTATGCAAGTGAGAAAACATATCCAAGTATCTGTGGTTAAAAATTCAGCTTATGGGTCATTGCATTTTGGGATTTACACTCCGTGAAAATAGGGTTTGTGGCCAGTCCTGAAACTAGTCAAAATCAAGTGTTTCAGGTGAAAATGTCATAACTTCTTCATAACAGATCCAAATTTAGTGAAACCAAATGTTTTGGTTAGGTTATAGTCTGTAGTATGTTTTGTAATAGTTTCATATCATTTCATCAAATATTTTGTGTGGGGAACGCTCTACAAGGTCTCTCTCTAGAATAAGCCAGAATTCAACAATGTATGTCGTTTTTGCTATAACTTCTTTTCTGAGAGGTTCCAAATAGTGAAACTTGGAGGAATTGCATAAAACACATTGAATAACATTGTGTATCAATTTCAGATCTTTATACATTACAGGTTCAAAGTTATGATTACTTCAAGTTAGGGTTGTTGACTAATCCAAAACTAGGCATGTGAGACTAAAGAAAAGTTTGATGAAAATGCTAGTCTCTTGTTTTTAAAGTTAAGAAAGGTTTGCATGAATGTTATCATATACACCAGGTCTATTATANTGTGATCATATACACCAGGTCTATTATAGAGATACAAATCATATTTGGATGATGAAATTGATGAGGGCTTTTGGTTGTGGTACATGTTGAGAACATGGTTGAGACAAGTAGTTGATGAGTTGGCGCACATACATGAGGTGTATAGTTGATGATGTTGGTACATATTGATGAGTCATAGTTGATGAGTAGTTGACACATGATTGGTACATACTTGGTACATGGTTGGATGCACTTGTTTTTGGTACAGGTTGGTGCATGGTTGATGCACTTGTTTTTTGTACAGGTTGATTACAGGTTGGTGCATGGTTGATGCACTTGTTTATGGTACAGATTGATTACAGGTTGGTGCATGGTTGATACAATTACTTATGGTAGAGGTTGATTACAATTTGGTGCATGGTTGATCCACTTGTTTAAGGTACAGGTTGAGGTACAGGTCGATGCATGGTTGATGCACTTGTTTATGGTACAGGTTGATTACAAGCTGGTGCATAGTTGATGCACTTGTTTATGTTACAGGTTGATTACAAGTTGAGGTACAGGTTGATGCATGGTTCAGATTTATTGGT
>JASDQU010436580.1:80924-97665 GCA_032191745.1 Picea mariana
AACGATTACAAACCACTATTTAATTAAGATCTTGATTCTCGATGCCTTGGGAAGCACCCAAATGACATGGAGACAATTCTCGGGACTAATAAAATAGTCTAAGGAGGAATAATAGGAAGAGGCAAAATGATATGGACACAGGGGAGACATACGAAGAAACATAAATTATAGGGGAAATTGACCAGGATGATGACACTGAGGAAGTTGACGAACATGGCTCCAACCATCCCACACAACCATTACTGGATAGTAATGTAGAAATTGTAGAGACAATTCCCCTAGAGGAGAATTGGCAATCATGTGTAGTTGAGGAAGAACGACTTGCAACACCAACTATGCCGAAAAGAAGAAAAAGATCGGGTGTAGAATTTGTCCAATTCTTACCTAGAAGGAGGAAAAGATTATTGGGGCTTGAACCAGTGAGAGTGGATCCACTTATCATCAACCCCTTAGATGTTACAAAAGAACCACCTTTGGGGGAAATTGGTGATACTGACGCCGTCACAAAAGATCATGAAGAAGCATATCCTTTTGATGCCACTTCTGAACCAGATAGAGCCAGTCATACGACTGTTACACAAGAACCAGTCATCGAAGTAGTATATAATGTCGAAGTTTCACATAGATCATAAGAAGGGACCAGAGGCACCATGCCTGCCACACAAGAACCATGAATGGATGAATTAATGGATGCGGAGACTGTTGCACAATAACCAACCACTACAAAACAAGTGAAATATGAGCCTGTTACACAAAAACCAGGCATGGATGAAATAAATAATGAATAGGCTGTTACACAGGAACCAACCACTAAAGAACCAACCAGGGAAGAGTTGGTTGACGCTGAGGATGCCACACAAAATCCAGTTGAATTAAATATGGAAGAAGGGGAACCTAGCACGGTGAATGCTATAAAAGGTAAGAAGAAACCTCCCTCTTTGATTAAACAAGTTGTGAAATTAAAAAGGAAAAACATGAAACTAAGGGAAAAAATTAAGAAATTGAAGAGATAGATTAGGGACTTTCTCAAGACTACAGGGTCAAACACCCCTACTAATGTGGCCAAAACCTTTGAAAAAGTTACCTCTCCAAGAAAAAATGATACCAAGAAACCAAAGGAGGAGCCCTATTCATTTTGGGAAGATATTTTTGGTCTTGTGGGGTATTCACCCCGAGATATAAAGTTCAAAGTGGCATCTACATAGATAGAGGCATAAACTAGGGAAGATGGAATTTCTAACTCTGAATTCCCCTCTTCTTTGTTTTTATAGGAAGAAATCAATAAATGGAAGGCATTGAAAATATCTTACCAAGAGGGTATGGCCCCCCTCGAGGAACATCAACAAATTGTTTGAAATGTGGAAAGGAGAAGGGAATATGAATTGACCATTTACAAGATAGAAAAGGAACAATGGGAAGAAGAACAAAAGAATCTCAAGGATGCACATGATCATGTTAAGAAGTAGAAGGAATAAAAATATAAGATAATATTATTCGTTCAAGATATGTTGAACTGCATGATACCTTCTCCTGTGTGTGCTTTTTTTCTTCCAGAAAAATTCATTTTTTTTAGGCTCACTTCCATAATTGAGGATAGACCTTACTTGTTCACACATGCTAAGGCTTTCTAGAGGTCCTTTTATGAAGCTGATGATATCACACAATACTCTTTGTGTGAATTTGATTTTGATGATTTTATTCTGCCATATGAAAGAGGGTTTAATCCTATACCTTATATAGGGGACCTCTAGTTGTGAGCCTTTGTGTCCTACCTACTACATCAAGTTAAGTGGAAATTGTCCCACGAAAACATGGAAAGGAACCATGCCACATGTGATCTAAGAATTAGAGAAGAACCTACTCGTACGGATGATGCCATCAAGGCTCAAAACCTGATTTCCAGGTCCCCTTATCTTTCAAGGATGGTTGTAACCCTTCAAACACATGTCATTAACCAGTGAGTCAGTTGTATCAATGATGCATCATTTGAGGCCTTGGAGGGCTACAAAATACGATGGGAGTCATCTACATTGGAAATAAAAATCAGGGAACCCTTCAGTTTTCTAAATTTCAGAAGAGCCATGGGACGATTGAATAGGTACATTCAATGTATTGAACAAAAGAGGCCCTCGGTGGATTGGCCTAAAGTTTTATTTCCCTATGATCTGGTTACCTATAGATGAGTATCGTCTCATGTATGAATTGGAAGTAATAGAGAAAAATTGGGGTATAGAAGCTATGGTGTCAGCAGGTTTTAGGGCTATTGGGGAAGAAACGCATGAAACCTACCAACTTATCACATTGCATGAAACCTACTCTTGGGATAATCTCAATCTCAATCAGAAATTGGTTGCATGAGGACATGTAGTAGGGCTAGTTGGGGGGAGATTTTGGGCCCTAAATTTGTACCCTTTTTCCATCCATTCACCCTGTTTTGGAAATATTCTAAGTCACATTTTACCTTTTTTTGACAGTATCTTTCCCGTGACTTTATATTTCAGCCCAAGGTACAAACTTTTTGTGAATTGCATTATTCAAGTATTAATATAGGTTGTTGAGTGGTTTCTTACTTGATTTTGGGTTTACTAATAAGATGGTTTGGAAGGATATACTTGCAGGCTGATGAAAGTCTATGCTCATTCAATAATTTGATGTTGCTACTTCTTTACAAGCTCATAGGATGTCCCTTTCCGGTATATTGCTACTTCTAGATGTTGTCGCTTCTTGAACCACGATGATGCCACTCCTAAAACTACGTTGATACTTGAGAATTTGGTCTTCGATTGATGCTCAAGTATAAGAATGAACATATGCCAACATGTCAAGGACAAGTGATCAAAGGGACAAAAGTACCAGTTGTTGTAATCTCTTGTGGTTTTGATGTTGTAACAAGAATACTCTATTTTGTACACTGATTATAACAACACAAATGTTCAACAAATCTTATACCATGTATTGATCAAATCAAATATTCTAATTATAAATATTGTTATATCAAGATGTATAAATCACAAGAACCCTCTCGATATGGGGGGTTGGAAAAGAGAAGAAGGAAAAAGTGTATAGTAGAGTCTAGAGAACTCATTATATCATCCTTTTTAYAATATATGAGTATGTTGATTCGTGCTATCTGAGCATTCATTTGTGAGTTATCTTAGCAACCCTKATTGGTGAAGGAGGGCCCCCCTTCGCTAATCAAGTATTGCAATTCTATTTTTTTTTTAATTTAGTAGATTATCATATATCATTTCATAATTTTGATTGTTGTATTTATCTTTTGTTTATGCGAGCTATTACTTGTTCCCTATCTTTGTTAATCTTGCACGCTATTACTAGTTATTGATTAATGTTAATTGTAGGGGATGATACTTGCAGAGTTTGATTGGTCATTGGAAGGAATTAAGGATTTATGTCATTGATGTTAATTTTGGTTAAATTTCTGTTGAAGCTTGTGCATCATTGAATTTCTTCGGATAGATGGACTTTCTTCTTAAATTATAGCAGGTGCATTCTCTTTAAAATCATCAGGACTTTGTGGATTGCTTAAGGGTGATGTTGGGTTGTTTACAATTGATTTCTTCCTAGCATGAATAGTATGGATTTAAAGTGATTTCCTTTCAAATGCATGTTGCCTGAATTAATTGGGATTGTTCTTTCAGTCAAGAGTTGTTTGGATTGAGTGCAACCTTATTTTTCTTATGACTTTATAAAAATTTAGATTAAACGACTTGGAGGCATGTCTTCTTGAAGAAGATTAATTGAGTGAGTTTTCCATCCATTTATTGCACGATCATTTAGGATCACCAACATTATAGAAGAAATTGTGGTTTGCATAGACTTTGCACATAACCTTGAAATAAAAGATGACCCCTGGTTTCACAATTAATGTGAGTGTTATTACTTGTTTAAAAATACATTTAAAAATGTCAAGAATTTGCTACTAAGATTTGGAGAAACAAATATATGGCTAGGTGCAACATCTGTCCTCTGCATCTGGTTGCACATCTGTTGATAAAAGATAAGTGTTTTATATATGTTTTTATGTTCTTATTTATGAGATTTGATTGTTGTGCATAAACTTTGTTCTTGAGTAAATTATATGTTGCGGTATATTGTATAGCTGGATGTATTCATAATGTTGTTAAATGCATGTAAAACCTCAATGCATTGCATTTAATTATGAGATTATTTTGATGTGTGCTTACTCTGAGTTTTAAGCAGTTGTACACTACCTCATGAATGTTAATTTAGCTACATTCATGTTTTAAGAATGTTGTTAAATGCTTGGGAATTTTTATAAAAAATTGTTGGGTTTAGTAGTGGGAACACTACAAAAGTTACTTTCTAGTGATTCACTTTTATAATTCAAGTGAAATGTAGTTTACAATAAAGCTATTTGATAACTCAAGTGTGCATGATCTTTTTCAAAAAGTAACTTAATCAAAATAATGACTTGAACTCAAGACCTCTTATTAAATAAGACAACTTTCAACCAAGTGAGATGATGCAAAACATATATCAAATGTTATCAAGGAGGAGATTTTATTTTTATCTTCTAAGTGTGTGCTTACCCCCAAAACCCTTGTGTTTTCCTAAAAAGAACTTCAACACGACCACACACAAAAACAAATGAAATTTTGAAAAAAAATGAAACTTTACATGACAAAGTTAGATCTCAATTAGCTTACCTAGAAAATGCAAGTTTTCTCTCTGATTCTGATTTGTTGAGCTCACATAAAGCATAAAAAAATAACATACACATAAAAGAAAACATTTTCTGGTCTATTTCTGATTTGTCGAGATCACATAGAGTGCGTGGCAAAGAGCATATGCAGGCTGACAAGAGTAGCAAACTAGAACTGCAAATGGAAAAATTGAAATATTAACTATGTAAAAAAATATAAAATGGTGTAATTAAACTTTATACCTCTGGATTTGATAAAGAGGGTCATATCTCAGGCAAATGGAAACCCTTTCAAGTGAAACAAAAAGTGTTTCTAACTAAAAGTGATTCTCTAGAAACAATGGAACAACCTACTTAGTCCAAAAATGCACATAAATAATAGAACCCATAAATCTTTTCATGCATGTGACGACACAGGTTCAATATATTGATCAACAATGACAAAAGGTCTTCAAACAAACTTTGATACCATGTTCAACAAAACATGGTATTTCTACATAGGAAAAACACTTTAAGCAACCACTCACACAATTATATAAAATATTAATACACCAGTGTTTTACATGGTTAAAACCTTCAAAGAGGGGCGTTGTAACATTAACAGCTCTAATGGTTTAGACCGAGCACTCTACAATTACCCTAACTTGTTCTCTCTCTGAGGTTTTTTCCAAGACACCAAGTTTTTTCTGCAGCCATGACCAAAAGGGATCTAGGCCCCTAGTCAGAGTTCGATTCAGATGCAACTGCCTTCAAGGAACTCGTCGGATCTCTAGGTAATCCTCCTCCTCGCCCTTCGGTTTCATAGTTCGTCAAAAAGTTGGATCAACTCCTCGAAATCAAAACCCCGTGATTTTTTTCCCATAATAAATTCCTCGCCTATGCCTCCAAAGGCCTTGTAGATCAATTTACCGGCCTATGGACATCACCCTGTCAAGTGGAACTGTGGATTGTGTGGAAATGGAAACTCCTCATCAAGGGATGAATGAATCACTTCTTCTGTGGTAAGAGTTTCTATACTTTCTTTCTTGAGTTCAAAGAAGACAAGGATTTAATATTTTGAAATGGGCCATATTCTATGGAACCAGAGGATTATATTTGAATCCTTGGACCCTATATTTTGATCCAGAGTGCACTATCCCCACTGCATTTCTTGTATGGGCTCATCTCCCCCTTCATTGTTGGGGGGATGATGTCCTCAAAAGAATTGGAATCTCACTGGGAAAATATATTGATAAGTTTGAACCTAAGGCCCCATTGTTTTCTTGTGCCCAAATTTGTGTAGAAGTTGACCTATAAAAAGGATTAGCAAAAGCAATCAAGTTAAAATTAGATGATTGTGTTGGACATTGAGTTTAGTGCTTCCCGCGAGTTTCATGACATGGGTTAACCCCCTCTTGTGGATCCTAACATCGATGATTGTGGCAGAGACTAACACCTGCGGGTTTTGGTCTAACGACAATCATAGTCCAACAAATGGTATCAAAGTGACAATGATCCAGGTGGATATTGGTGGCCACCCACCTGTTCCAACTGGCTCCTCTTGAAAAATTTTAGTTCAACATGTTCTTCTATAAATCTTTGTAATTGTGGGTTCGACAATCCCAGGGCTATCTGAATCCCTACATATCTTCCAGGTGGAGATTGGTGGCCACCCACCTAATCCAACTGACTTATTTTGGATGTGTTCATGTTAGTACATCTTTTTGTACTTCGAGGACTGTTTTAGGGCCCTAAACAATGTTTTTTTGGCTTGCCATAGTCAAACTATAGACGGACTCATATTTTGATGGCATAACATGTAGTTCTCAAAAGACCTTTCCAACATGCTATCACACACCTAAAATGAAGGTCGTATGCAAAAGTTATGACCCCACGAATTTGAGGTACCAACTTACCCATTGGGGCCCACATAACATTTGATGTTTCATATCCTAGGGTTAGGTTTTTGGATGTCTAGGTTTTTGACATTCATGAGTAATGTTAAAAAGGGCCCTGGAGCCTCATTGTAATGATTATTCTTAGATGAATGTGTGTAGTAGCCACATCTCTTCTCAAAGATAGCTACCACCATTTGAGCAAGTTGTTTTCAGTTCTACAATTTTACAGTTTCAGCCTATTTTATTTATTCAATAGAAGTTATTGTTCATTGTATATCTATTATTGTTATCCATATCTATGTGTTATTGTATTTAGTTTGTTATTCATTTTGTTCTGCTCATAAATCCAGATGAGTGGTATAAGAGTGATCTGCTCTTCATTTATTTTTCTTTGTTCATGTCCCCAATAAGATCTAGGTACAAGAAGTTGGGACTCGAACCAGTTGAACCTTTGCAAGATCTGCCACGCTGAGCCCAACAACAACACATGGGGGATGAAAATAAAGATGACGGAGCAGGAGATCCTTTTAAAATGTTTCTCGGGGAATCCCTTACGCGATAAAGGAACGAAATGATGGACAACTTGCACCCACAATTTGTCGATAGGGAAAATATTACTTTTTCACTCCTCAAGGTTGTTCCCCATGTTAAGGACTAGTGTGATACTTACTCTGAGAAAAGGGTCATAGAGGAATCTGCAATATTTGTGGTTTCCCCCATGTGGTATTCCTTTAGGGATTCCATTAAAGAAAAATAATACCTTTTTGGAAGCTATGAGGACCAGTACACAAGATGGACCACCCTGCGTCAGGAAAGGGACCAAATAGTACCAGATTTCACCAATATTTTCCATACCCCGCGCACCAAATTGGGTATCAAAGACTCTGAATGACATTTGGTGATCAAATACCATAGTTGTCTGCATAGATACATTCAAACATAAATGGAGTTTTTGGACATCACATCTTTGGGTACGACTTATAGATATGCTGTCAAGATCGAGTAGAAATTTAAGCAGAAGAGGCGAGAGTTTGGATCTACAAAATCCTCACAGCCGAAGAAGCGAAAAGGTAGCCCCAACCCACAAACAGAGGGACATAGCAAAGATGGATACTCTCAGGAAAACCAGTCCAATCCAAAACACAATAATATTAATGAGAAGTCGAAGAAGGACACGGGAAAATGGTGTGAATACCATAAAATCCCTTGGCACAACACCGAAGAATGTCGCTCCAAGAAATCACTGGTGGTCAAACTAAAATCTTTTGAGTCAGAGGTAGATCCTGACTCTGAATCAAATCTAGAAGGATGGAAGCAGATTGTCGATGTTGAACCCAGTGCCACTGTCACTACCACCAAATTCCAGCCAAGTGAACCAGAAGAACCAGAGGAAGGGGAACGCCTCTTTCACTCACATATGTGGGTAAAGGGGGATCCACTTCATTTCCTTATCGATAGCGGCCGTCAAAATAACTTGATCTCAGTAGAGGTTGTTAAGTGGCTGGACCTGCCGATGACACCGCACCTGCAACCCTACACCGTCGACTAGCTTCGCCAAGGAATATATCTTCGCGTCAGCCAACCATGCCATATTCCCTACGATATCAAGCCCTTGAAAGATGAGGTATTGTGTGACATTTCTCCCCTTGAAATTTGTGATGTTCTTTTAGAACAACCATATTTGTGGAAGAGACATGTTGTGTATGATTCTATACCCTGTGGTGTTATTATTACTTTGGGTAGACAATTGTACATGATACCATAGGTAGCGTCGCCTACCACTATTTCTTTAATCTCTGCTAAGTAATGCAGTAAGGTCATTTTAGAGACTATGAAGTTTGTCTTCTTTGTGATCCGTGCTCACAATAAGTAGAAGTTCACCGCCACATCTGTGACCTCTACACAAAGCCTCACTTTGCAACAAAATAAAGTGGACGATATCGTGGAAGAGTACAGAGACATATTCTCCTCACCCACTGGGGTACTGACTCACTACCAAGTCAAGCATCCAATTGATCTAACCCCCGACGAACCTCTACCTAATGGACTAGTCTATCGTCGTTCATTGATATAAAATGATGAAATCAAGTGTCGGATCTAATATTTTCTTCAATAGGGGCACATCAGACCCAACTCCTCCCCTTGTGGAAGCCCGATTGTACTAGTGCAGAAGAAAGACAGGACCTAGCAGATCTACATTGACTACAAATAATTAAAAAAAATCATAGTTAGGAACCGATACCCCATTCCCCAAATTGATGACCTTCTTGACCAACTAAAGGGAGAAAATTTATTCAACAATATTGACCTAAAGTTTGGCTACCACCATGTTCCCATCAAGCCAACTAATGCATGGAAGACAAATTTCAAATCTAAAGAAGGTCTCTTCCAATGGTTGGTCATGCCCTTTGGCTTAAAAAATGCACCAACCAATTTCATGAGGTTGATGGATGATGTATTGAGACCCTTCAACAACTCTTATGTGGTGGTATATTTGGATGAAATCCTCATCTTCAACAAAACTTGGGAGGAGCACATGCATCATATTCAGTAGGTTTTGAGCACTCTCGGAAACACAAGTTGTATGCCAACCTGGAAAAATGCTCCTTTGGCATGAACATGGTCCAATACTTGGGCTACATTGTTGATGAGAATGGGGTACATGTGGATCCAACTAAGATCCAAATCATCTGTGATTGGCCATCCCCAAACACACTAACCGAGCTTCAGAGCTTCTTGGGACTTGCCAACTTCTACCGACGGTTCATGTTGGGATTCTCCCATATTGCATGGGCCCTTAGCCAAGTGACCAAGGGAAGTGGTAGGGGAAATTTCACATCAAATAAGGAACAACAATGAGAATTTGATTATCTAAAGTATTACTTATGCTCGGATCCAGTACTCTCCTTACCCAATATGCAACAACCATTCGAGATTGAAACTGATGCATCTGACTATGATGTAGGTGTAGTTCTCACTCAAAATGGTCATCCAGTAGCATACTGTAACGATCCCCCGGACCAACCTGAGTCTAGGGTACATCACTCCAGAGAAACCCCTCATGCTCTGATGTCAGTCTGTAACACTCCCAGCCATCAAGCTAGGCTATGCTACTCTAGGGAACACTTTCGTTCCCATACTACGGAACATACAGTAGCATACCCAATAGTCAACTAAGAAATACCACCTAAATTTACTCTTTAGACTGCATGCAACTAAAACATATACATACAACACGCTTGGGGAAGCTTTACATCTAAGCATAAACAAACAATTACTTTTTGTAACATACGGCTTTTATATTAAAATAATAGTAATTAGCGATATGCATCATTTACAGGAAATTACCCATAAGCACACAAACAATCATAGTCACATATATGATAAAATCATAACATAGGCATGTAAATAACAAAACAACATATCAATATATCATACAATTGGTACTTATCTTAGAAAGACTATCACCAACTGCTTACAGACCGTCCATGAATCTCCCATCCATAGACTACAGTGTTCATCACTCTCAACGGTGAGTCACCCCCGAGCTGGGACTGAACTCCACCCAAGGTAAAGGGATTCCTATCCAGGCTAAGGCTCATGGACAACAAGAAAGACTCTGTCTCAGGTGATCACTCAACTAACAGCCTACAACCTCTCATTCCCCACATGCCTGTCCCACCCAAGGAAGTGTGCCCCTTCTCTACTCAACAATCCCTCGGCTGCCCCACTTCCCTTCCAGGGCTTCAGCAATAGTCCGGATAGGAAGTCTCAGAGCATTGTAGCTACAGTTTATCACCTACGAAAATCAATCCCCAACAATTCTCCCACTCGGAGAACTTCTCATGGGCCTGACAACCCGCTTCTTCAATCCCGCTCCAAGCTAACCAGGTACACCAACCAAAAAGGGTGGGGAAACAGGATTCGGAAAGGTGAAATGGTTGTCTCAAGGATAATGGAATGTATGAGTGAAATGGTCATGGAGTCATTGATTGGATAACTGAGTGTGTTTTGGAATCACTGTGAACTCTTTGTGAAAAGTGATGGTCAACCTGATGGTCCTCTCCCCGTTCGTAAGGTATCTGTGTGAAAACTCCCCCCTGAGCTAAGTTTCCCCATGATATGAATGCATGTTCCCAACTTGAAACTTGTCATATCGGAAGTTACTTTTGTCCACTTGTCCCCAACTTTAAAACTTAGGATAAACTAATTACCCATACTTTATGTTTTAGGAAATATTAATATAATATTACCTTGACTTTTGGCCCTCCCTTTCCCTAACTGGTGAATTTAAGTCACCCATCTCTTTTATCGTGGTCAGTCTATGCGCAGTGATGTATTTATATTAATCATGAGCCATGTACAAAGTAGGCGCATTGGCCCTTAACATCTAGGCGTTTCAGCCTAATACCCAAAACATAAGCATTCTGGCTTATAATACTGGCTCACCAGCCTACAATGCATATCATATACATAAAGGTTCATTGACCTTGGTATTGCATGCACTTTAGTTACTGCGTGCAGTATTCGTTGTCCTCAAGGTTGAGTGCCCTTTAGTTACCACGCGCGGTATCTTACGAAGTGCATATTACATCATTTTACTGCGCAGTTCATGTGCGCACTATACCACATGATGTGCATTATCAAATGAGGTCAAAACAACTCACCAGCTTAAGTATATTTATATTACATTTACAATTGGGTTCGGTCGAGGGATATTACAATCCCCTCCCCTTATTTATGCACTATCCTCAATGCATCACACACCCATATATATCATATTTTTCAAAAATATTCAAAACGATGTGGGTATTCTGTCTGCATTGCATCTTCATGCTCCCAAGTAGCATCCTCAGGGCTGTACTAGGTCCATTGAACCTTTACAAGCCCTATGGATTGATTCTGGAACTGTTTGACTTTCCGGTCCAAAACGCGCACCGAATGCACTTGAAAAGTTCCTTCTTTCTCCACCTGAATCACATTCCAATCAATAACATGATTAGAATCGGGTATATATTTCTTTAGCAATGATACATGGAAGACATTATGAACAGACATAGATGTAGACAATGCAATCATATAAGCAACTGGACCAATCCTCTCTAGGATTTCAAATGGTCCACAAAATCTGGCTGCTAACTTGGCGCAGCTTCCCAGCTTCAGGGAACTTCTGTTAGCTTTCACTTTCAGGAAAACATGATCACCCACTTTGAATTCTCTGTGGATTCTATTCTTATCAGCATAACTTTTCTGTCTGTCTTGGGCAACTTTCAAATTCTTCTTGATTTTTAACATTTGGTCCTCCATCTCCTTGAGAAATTCTGGCCCGACTACTTTTCTATCAACTGGGTTATCCCAGCTTATTGGAGTGTTGCACCTTCTGCCGTAAAGTGTTTCAAATGGGCTCATCTTCACTAACACCTGATACCCATTATTGTAAGCGAATTCTACCAATTGTAGGTAGTCTTCCCATTTTGATGGTTTGTCCATCACATACATTCTCAACATATCTTCTATCACCCTGTTCACTCTTTCTGTCTGTCCATCAGACTCAGGATGATAAGTTGTACTAAAGTTTAGATYSATTTTGAATCCTTTGAACAATCCTTTCCAGAAATTCGAGRTGAATTTTGGGTCTCTGTCAGACACAATTGTTTTAGGAATTACGTGCAATCGTTCCACTTCCTTCGTGAAAATATCARCGACATCTGCTGCCTTGTGAGTAGTTTTTAGTGGAATAAAATGGGCAGATTTTGTAAGCTTTTCCACAACCACCATAATCAAATCATGCATATTTTTTTTTCTAGGAAATCCCGTAATAAAATCCATTGTCACCACTTCCCACTTCCATTCAATAATGGGCAAAGTTTGCGGCAATCCTACTGGGTGCCTATGTTCTTCTTTAACTTTCTGGCATTCCATACATATTGCGATGTATCCTGCTATCTCTCTCTTCATACCTGGACAAAAGTATTGGCTCTTGACCGCTGCTACGGTTTTATGATATCCAGGGTGCCCTGCATAAGGAACATTATGCATCTCATGCAAAATTATACATTTCAAGTCCTGGACATTTGGTACAAAAATTTTGTTCTTGTGCAACAGTATTCCATCTACTCCCAACTTATAAATATCCATTTTCCGAAGTATCTTACCTTATTGTAGCATTGCTACCAATTCTCTGTACTACAGATCTGTATTTGCAACCTCCATAATTTTGCTTTTAACATCAGTCTGATACATGCTGATGGTTGTAGCACGTAATTCATGCACCCTCCTGCTGAGTGCATCAATCACTTTATTTTCTTTCCCTTTGATATGATTTATATCAAATTTATATTTTCTTAGAAATTCTAACCATCTACTTTTCCTAGCATTTAGATTTGGCTGATCAAATAAATATTGCAGGCCATTGTGGTATGTTCTTAGCTCAAACCTCTTTCCCGTGAGGTAGTGTCTCCATTTCCTCAGTGCATGTACTATGGCTTCCAACTCCAAATTATGAGTGGCATAGTTTATTTCATGCTCTTTCAACCTCCTTGATTCATAACATATCATGAATCCATTTTGACTGAGGACTCCACCAAGTCCTTCATTACATGCATCTGTTCATACAATGAAATCTTCATTTGGGTCTGCAATCCTTAGTATTGGAGCACTTGTCAATAATTGTTTCAAATGTTGGAAACTCCTTTCACAGTCCGACGTCCACTGAAAATTCATACCCTTTATTTGCAAGGAAGTGATTGGGTGTGTTATCTTTGAGAATCCTCCAATGAATCTCCTGTAGTAACCTGTGAGGCCCATGAAAGATCTGACCTCTGTCACATTCTTTGGTGCTGACCATTCTCTAAAGTCTTCTACCTTCTCAGGGTCCACTGCTATCCCATATTTTTAGATGATATGCCCCAAATAATGAATTTGTTTCTGATAAAATGAGCACTTGATCAATTTGGCATACAACCGATGTTCCCTTAATACTTGCAACACCATCCTCAAATGATGTTCATGCTCTTCCTCTGACTTGGAATATATAAGAATGTCATCCAAAAAGACAATGACAAGCTTGTCCAAATACTCTCGGAAAACACCATTCATTAAGCACATGAAAACAGTTGGTGCATTTGACAACCCAAATGGTACCACGGTGAACTCATAATGACCATACCTTGTCCTGAAGGAGGTCTTNATCTTTGAGAATCCTCCAATGAATCTCCTGTAGTAACCTGTGAGGCCCATGAAAGATCTGACCTCTGTCACATTCTTTGGTGCTGACCATTCTCTAAAGGCTTCTACCTTCTCAGGGTCCACTGCTATCCCATATTTTTAGATGATATGCCCCAAATAATGAATTTGTTTCTGATAAAATGAGCACTTGATCAATTTGGCATACAACCAATGTTCCCTTAATACTTGCAACACCATCCTCAAATGATGTTCATGCTCTTCCTCTGACTTGGAATATATAAGAATGTCATCCAAAAAGACAATGAAAAGCTTGTCCAAATACTCTCGAAAAACACCATTCATTAAGCACATGAAAACAGTTGGTGCATTTGACAACCCAAATGGTACCACGGTGAACTCATAATGACCATACCTTGTCCTGAAGGAGGTCTTGCTAATATCTTATTCTTTAATTCTTACCTGATGGTATCTTGATCTGAGATCTATCTCTGAAAATATCCTTCCATCCTTCAATTGATCAAAGAGGTCATCAATCCTTGGTAGAGGATATTTGTTCTTAATAGTCACTTTCTTCAATTGTCTGAAGTCAATGCACAATCTTAATGTTCCATCTTTATTTTTCACAAACAAGACTGGGGCACCCCAAGGTGATACACTTAGGTGTATACACCCCCTTTTCAGCAGTTCTTCAAGCTGCATTTGCAACTCCTTCAATTCTGGTATACGCATTCTGTAAGGAGTCTTTGATATTGGCGCTACTCCAGGCATCAAATCTATAGAGAAATCAATGTCTCTCCTTGGGGGTAGTCTTGGTACTTCCTTGAATACATCTTCAAAATCTTTCAGGACTACATAATCCTCCAATTTGGCACCTTGTCTTTAGGTGTCTCCTCCATATGAGCTGCAAAAATTTGACATCCTTTTCTATAACATTTCTTCAACTGCAATGCTGAAATTTCTCTAGTGGTTACTGCCCTAGAAATTCCCCGCACTCTCCTTTGGTTCCCTTCTTCATCTAAGCAAGTGAATGCTTTGTTATGAAAATAAAATAGAGCATTATGTGGGTCCAATCAATCCATCCCAATTAAACATTGATAGGAACCTAAAGGTAAGATGTTCAAATCTGCCTCGGTATTCAGTCCATTCATGTCTATGAGGCATGACTTAACCATCTCATTAACTTTTCTTCTGGCTCCTATAGCCAGTTGCACCAACCAGGATTTCCCATGCTTAATTCTTGGCAATTTCAAACTTTCCACCATCTTAGGGTCTATATAAATATGGCTAGATCCTAAATCAATTAAAATAGAAAGGGTTTGATTGTTGATCATACCTTCCACTTCAATCATGTGGGACTGATACTCTGCTTTCTTATTGTCCAGGGCTGCATAAATCCTTGGCACATTTATGCCCGTGTCCTCTACTGTCTCAGCTCGTTGTACATTGTGAACAGCCCTACCTTTTTCGCCTCTGTGAGGACAATCTCTGAACCTATGGTCTCCTTTACAACCCCAACATTGCATAGGTGGTTGTCTTGTCCCTTGACTCCCTATGTCAATCACTCTGGTTTCCTTATGCGTTTGCTACCATTGTGGATTATTTAGAAAGAATGGTGGCTTAGCTCCCTTCTTCCTCTGATCCATCTTGAATTTCTTATTGTCTTCCCAAGCCTTTTGGAAAGTTGGCCTTGCTTTCAGCTAGTCATATAAGCATTTAGCTCTCCTTATGGTCTCTTCTAATGTCTTGGGATCATCATACTATATTTTGTCACTGATGAATGATGGCAATCCACTTAAATACCGTTGAATCTTGACTGTCTCATCCTTAATGAAAGAGACATACTTCAGCAGTTCCAGAAACCTTCTCTCATATTCATCTATGGTCGTACTTCCAAGCTTGAGTTCAAAGAACTCTTTCATTTTCTTGTCATAGTATCTCTTGTTCAAGTAATTCTTCTCAAAATACTTCTTGAATTCTCTCCAACTAACACTTTTCTCTACAATGTGTTGTACCTGCACAAGTTGATCCCACCACATGGAGGCCTTTCCTTTGAGTTGATAGATAGTGATTATACCTTCATCATGAGAAGAATAATTATGCAATTGAAAATGATTCCTCATGTCTAGCAACCATGTTTTGGCATTTTCATCCTTCTTGTGCTCACCGTCAAATGTAGGAGGTTTGATTTTGTTCATTTCTCCTTGCAGCTCATCCACCCCAGATCTCTTATACCTTCCGATAGGGGATAGACTTGAGTTGCTTCCTACTCTCTTATGGGAATTCCTATGGGTATGATGGTGATGTCTACTAGCACTTTTTACTTCTCCTTTCTCCTCTGAAGATTTGTGACTCTCAGATCTACTTGAGTCACTCTCCTTAACCAATTTCTTCTCTATTCTGTTCAAACCTTCCAATAACTTCATGTTGAAGTCATCCTGATGCTCTTTGGATTTCATAAGCCTTTCATTATCAGCTTTATGTCTTTGGACATCCTTCTACAAATTCTTAATGGTCTCAGCCATATTCATATCTTCATTCCTTTCTTCTCCATGTCCATTGGAGTTCATTCCTTCCATACCCAAATGGACATCCATCCCTCTGCTCTTCTCTAGATGACTATAATTCCCCTGTGCCTCTTCCATTCCTACGAAATCTGCACTGGTCTAACCTGACCGAGTTGTTGTTAATTCTTCAAAATGTGCAGCCATCGAAACTAATCAGACTAACAATTCAGTAATTCATGAGAATATGCACCATTTCGATTCAACATACACATCAACATTGTCACTCCCGGTTTCTTGATGTTATCACCATGACAATTCTAGATAAGACCCAAGTCTCGAGAACACTAGCGTGCAATGTCTTCCAAGATACACTTGCAAAAGAAGGTGGTTTTGTCGAAACCACTTTCGCCAAAACGTGGTATCACGTGTCTCAACATGTCAAATCCACCACTCATGGAGCGGGCGACGGCTAGTCAGATCACCCTGCT